>CM076583.1:645274631-645351806 GCA_034641835.2 Pinus albicaulis | reverse complement strand
ATGGAATAGCAAAGCAAATAAAGGATTGAACAACAATTCTGAAATAGAACAGCAAGTCTAAAATGGAACAGCAATTGAATAACTAAGTCCCGCAGGTTGTAACCAAACTTAATCTATTAACTCAAATGCATTCTTTGCAATCAAATAACATTCTTTCACTCTAAAAGCAATTCACACAAATCACACTAATGGAACAGCAATAACTATTAATGAATTATGGAACAGTACTGATAAATCAGAAACGCGCACAACACGAACGTTTAGTATAACAGCTCTGTAACAAAACAGTAAGAACATGCAATTAACTCTTGAAAGGATTAATAACTTGATGCGGAGTCAACACACGATTCTATCTGTAAAAAACCTCAATGATTCAATCTTTAACAAAGCATGTAATATGAACTTATAAAGCATATCAAATTACCAAATAACAATGATAAACAAACCACACAAAAGTCAAGTCGTAATGGTACAGAAGCAAGTGTCCTTCGGGGCCGGGCCCTTAGCCTCCAAGGATACACCGCTTTAAGTTAATCCAGACGCAGAGATGAAATAATCACCAAGCTTTTATTAATGCATCGGTCAAAAATACATTGAACCAGTTCTCAACGAGACTCAATAATCAAAGTTGATGTTTTACAGAAAATTACATAAAAGCGTATCCTATCTATCAAGCTAACAGTGTTGTCCCTTTATATAAAGGTGATGGCGGAGATGTCCAAGTAACATGATAAATAAAGCAGCGATCCCTCAGGATCGAAGATCCTGAGGGATTCGCCAAACTGTTAATTCTTCATCCTTTCCTTTCTTTGGCGCCGAGCTGGTGTCTTCTCCTTCTTTTCCGAGCCGATTTGCTGTAATCTATTTAGCCTTGTTTGCATTCGGTTCTCGTTCAGAGGGACAGCAGTTATCTCGACTTTGTCCTTTCCTTTGGAACGGAAATTCCTCGTTTTCTCCTTTTCCTGTACAGAAAATAACCATTATCAGTGGCTAAGTCTTGCATATCAATTCTCACATGTTTTGTTATGGTTCCTTATTACTTTCCAAATTCATGATACAAAAAGGTTCACAAATTCTATTAAAAAGCCACTGAAATAGTCATCAAAAGCATACCGATTTGCTTTGATCTGTTTCTCTTTGTTTGCGTTCAGTTCTCGTCCAGAGAGACAGCAGTTATCTCCACTTTGTCCTTTCCTTTGGAGCGGCAACTCTTCGTTTTCTCCTTTTCCTGTATAGAAAATAACCATTATCAGTGGCTAAGTTATGCACATCAATTCTCACATGTTTTTTTATAGTTCCTTATTACTTTCCAAATTCATGATACAAAAGGTTCACAAATTCTATTAAAAAGCCATTGAAATAATCATCAAAAGCATACCTTTTTAGTACTCCACACACCCCCCTGCTTACCTTGTTTCATGTCCTCATGAAAACATTGTAGTTGACATGTAATGCAGTGAGAGAGTATGCTAGAGAAGGAGTCTCATGCGGAGGCCTACAACCATGTTGAGTGATTAAATAGTCAAAGAACTGACCTGCTTGCCCCTCAGGCATATCATACAGAGCCTGGTATCCGGGTGCAGGGTGCCAAATAATTGGAGCGCGAAATCTATATCCTAACCAAGATGACCCTGCTTTCAGAATGCTCTGGCCATAGAGATTCAAACGGTCAGCAGCTAACTCAAAGTTCTCATACTTAAATGGTTCTCTAAGCTGGATGTTTGGATCAGAGATTCGATATCGAAATTTGGCTGCATTAATGGCCAAGTCTTTGATAGAAAGGAAATACTCTAAACTCTCTCGAATGAGTGCCTCATGCATGGGTCCTAATGCTTCAATGACACCCGGAGTCCTTATGTGGTTTATATGAGCTTTCCATAACTGTACTGGGTTCCTAGGCTCAGCCCTAACTCGTAAATCTAGGCCATTTTCCTGACTCTGGAAAGTATCATAGGCTTTGAGCCACTTAATCTGATTAACCCCGAATGAAATGAATGCTTGGAATTGGATATCTCCAATGGAGGGGCCAGGGTTCAATTCAGTCTCCTAACTTAGCACAAGGTCGTGCAAATAAAGTTCACACAACAATCTCTGGACTTTCACTCCATAATGTTTACAGCAGTCTATAAAATCATTGACATTGTTGATTTGTATAGGGGTGCCTGCCTTCACAGCTTTTATTTGTAATTGTAAATACCGTTCTAATAAAAACAGAGCATAGTTTTTAGCAGGGGCCCTACATGCTAAAACATTATTGTATAAAGAACACAAGTCATTCATCTGTTTGATAACAGTATCTAGTCTACAAGTTACCTGTGCAACTTCCTCTTGTTCCTTCTTCCACCCTTCAAAAGCCCGGCTTTTAGATTGACTGACGTCCCTTAGTTGCTGCTGCAACTCTTCATATTTTTCTCGGGGAACCGTTTGCTCTTTAAGTTGCTCAGCTTCTTGCTGTGCTTGCTTCATCATCTTGTGCAAGGATTTTGTCTTCGGATCTTTTTTCCATAGGTCAGTGGAGGCCGGGAGTTTTACATGAACTTTCTTGTTATGCTGTTTGGAGTTCAGAACCCTTATTACACCTGAGGGTGGTGCCTCTGTCTGAATTTGCTTATCATCCTTTTCTGTTTTAACGCGAACATCCGTTTGTTCCCGATCCTCAGCATCATGTGGAACGGCAGCTGGATCCTCAGGGTTTTGGACAGCAGGCCGTTTGTTGGCCCTCTTTTTCCTCTTTACCTTCTGGTTCTTTTTCAGAATCCTAATTTGTTGCCTGAGCTGGGTTATCGTATTTAACAATTTAGTCCGTTCCTTCTGCAACTTCTTAATTTCCATCGTTTCATTTGAAGGAACAGCAGTCTGTCGATGGTGGACTGGATCATGACCAGTTGCTAAATCTTCCTCTTGGGGTTCTTCCTCTTGGGGTTCTTCCTCACTGCTCTGCTCTGGCTGTTCAGGGGTAGGAACCTCGACTGGTTCTGTCTCTTCCTGAGCAGATGCTGTCTCTGCTCCTACTTCCTCTAGAATTTCCTCTTGTGACCTGGGAACAGATTGTTCCCGTTCAGTATTTTCCTCCTCTTCATCATGAACAGGCATGTTTTCTTCTTGGGGTTTGTCGTGGGGGTCCTCTGAACTAGAAGGTTGACCATACTTACTCATATTGGCTAGGACTGCGGCCAAGTCATCATCTCCCAGTAGGTCTTGTAATGGGCTATCCTCCTGCTGTCCCATTTCTTCCTCCTGTTCAGTTTCTGCTTCTATTTCTGTTCCCGAAGGCTCGGCTGCTTCTTCTTCGGGTTGCTCATCTTCAATTATTACTGGTTGGCTGGTGCTCCCCTGAAGCTTTTCCAGCCTTCCTCTTATCCGAGCCAACCGGGCTGACTTTCTGGGCTTATCTATGCTTCCTCTCATCCGAGCTAACCGAGCTGATTTTCTGGGTTCCTCCGGTTGCTCGGGTGGATCAACGGCATGCTTGCGCTTTGCCGATTCTTGGTGTGTCTCTGGTTGTTGTGATGTACTAGCAACATTTTCTCTTCGTTTTGCCGGTTGTTCTGGTGGGCTTATAGAATGTCTACGTTTCGGGGATGGCTCTGTCAATCCCCCCTCAATCATTGCAATGAGCTCTTCCCAGCTGCTCTGCTGCTGGGTAAGACCATAACTAACAACTAGTCGAATCAACCCATGGTGACTAACGACTGCCTCTACGTGCTGTGCCTTTTTCATACTTTGTGCAGCATCATGCAGTAATGAGTTTAGGAGTGCCGGTAAATTCACAGAGCATTTCTGTTTTAGAACAGCTAAAAGTTTAAGATGTCGTGGTCTTACCACATCTTTTCTTCCTTCGCAGGTAATGTAGCTCTGTACTATTCTTGCTAGCTCCGTCCAGGGTTCTCCTAGGGTCGCTGGCAGAACTCCCTTCCCCTTTATTGTCAAATTCTGGCCTTCGTCCCGGAAGATGTCGATGACCTTCTGTAATCGTTCCTTTTTTAATGTCCATACCGGTCCAGTGGCTGGTAGTCCTGAAACTTCTGCAATTATGGCATCAGTGACCGCTATCCGTTTCCCTCTTACTGTGGAGTGGTCATCTTGTAAATTCTGCAAGAACTCTATTGCTACTGTTTCATTAGCTTCCTGTAGGCGATTGAAATAATTCAACCATCCCGCCCTTTCCAGGATCTCCCGGGCAGCAGCGGAGATCGTCAGCTGTTGAGGCTCACTTCGAATTGCTCTTCCTCCCATGATTTCACTGTGAATTCTAAATGGAACAGCAAAAACGTTTTCGGTTTGAAACACAGAGAGCAAGGTTTCGAGAAAGAAAACACAGAGTATGCAACAGTGCAACAAAAACAACTTGTGTGAAAATAAAAATATGCCATGCCGTGAAACCATGCCAAACCGTCGTGAACTAGTTTTCCCGAATGGTGAATTGACACGTAATACAGGGAATGATGAGGTTAACCTCCCCCCCCCGCAGTGTGATAGGCTGTCCCAGCCGGAAAATAAAGGAGCGGCACCCAGTCTGCAAATCAAGTCAGAAAGAAACAGCATATGAAATTATGCTATGTGGAAAAGGACAACAAATTACCGAAATCGAGGCGGAGAATTGATCGCATGTGATATAAGAGGCTGTTGTGTTATGATAGGAGGCTGATGGGTAGGGCATGTATCGTACTTGCCAAATCTTAAGCGGTCATGGTCACTTCCGTTGCCATGATTGGTAATGATAAATATTCATGCGGTGTATAAATCGGGAAATAACATATGATTAATGCCTAGGATATAAGAAACAAAAGAGTATTAATATCTTACCCATTGGTGTAAACAAGGTGACTTCAATACCATTAACATTACTCTGCTACCAACAGGTGTCCATAACCTTGGCAGAGTTGTTTTTCACCCTCGGAACCATGATCCTTTGTGTATACTTAGGAATGTTGTTATGTCAAAATGTAGACCATTATGCTGGCTTGGTGACCAGTTAACCATAATGCCATTCACGAGGAAGGAGCGAAACGTGGGCAGGCCGGCTCGTGATGAGACCTTTTGTTCCAAGGTTCATTTACTTGATATACCTTTTGGACCATATCCCTGGTATGGTGGCCATAATGGGAATGCCACTTCACTTCCATCCTCATGATCATGGTAGGCTGGCTCTCAATGAGACCCCCTATCCTGCATTTGACATTTGACATATCATGTTCACATATGTTTTCTTATTTTTTATAGAATACTTTGCCTTATTTATACACAAAGGGTGGTTCAACACTCCTTAAGAGTAGGAATGGTGGAAGAAGTCTTATCATCTCAATAGGAAGATATAAGCTCTTTGCTCTTATTCCCAAGTACTAATCGAAAAAAAGAAAATTTAAGGGAATCAGCATGATAAAGATAACCAATCAGGGCAAAATTAGTAAAACCATGTCAAAAAAAGGTAAGAAATAAGTATGTCCTTCCATTTGTCCTCTTATTAATGCAGAGCCTTATAGATATAGCGATTTATGGTTTGCAGATTTCGGTATGTTGTGTTCTTATATTTCATCGCACAAATACATAGCTGAAGCTTGAAGACTAGAAAGAAGACGGGCAAAAAGCATCCTCAATTTAGATCAGCAACAGAGAGCAAAAGTATGCTAATGGTGTTCCGTTGGAAAAGAAACAACGATGGAAAATAGAAAAAGGAAAAATGCAAATGCCGTTCCTTTGGGAAAAGGAACGGCAATCATACTATAAAACACTCAACATGCCATTCCGTTGAAAAAGACACAACAGCAATAAAAGAACGTTGTTTCTTTGAAGGAAAAGGAACAATGGTAACCAAAAGGAACAGCGAGAAATGTAACAATATCGTTTCTTTGAAAAAGGAACAGCAGAGATCCGAATGCTGTTCCTTTAGAAAAGGAACAGCAAAACAAGCAAAACCAACATCATAAAAAAAACACGCATATGCTATTAGAAGAGCAAAAATCAAACTATGTGGAAGAAAAAGGAACAGCAAAAATGACAAGAAAATGTTCAATTCAAACTTATGTACAAGAATCACTCAAAAACAAGAACTTATGTACAGATTGCAAAAATAAATAGACCCTTAATGAATTACAGGTGAGGAAGATTTCTCTTCCTCTCCTAAGATCTCCAGATCAGTATCTCGGCGTAGCTGCTGGCAGAAGGATTCCCGAGTAAGTGGTTTACGATAGAGACGGACTTGGTGGCCATTTACTTTGAATGTATAGCCAGAACCGTCAATGGTAATTAGAGTAAGGGTTCCGTTGTCATGTACCTTCTGGATTTCGTATGGTCCCAACCATCGAGTCTGAAGTTTTCCAGGGAATTCCTGAAACCGAGAATCGTATAACAAAGCCCAGTCTCCCTCGTGGAAGACTTTGTTCTTGATGAGCGCATCATGCCATTTGGCTCGCTGCTGTTGAATCAATGCTGTATTTTGTAGTGCAGAGAGCCGAATTTCGTCTAATTCATTGATTTGCTGTAGTCGATTGAGTTGTGCCTCGTTTAGATCTAGGCCAACTTCCTGTGCTGTTCGCAGTGTTTGGATTTCGAATTCTATGGGAAAAATGGGTTGTTTTCCAAACACTAGTTGATAAGGTGAGTAACCGGTGGTGCTCCTCCATGTGGTTCTATATGCCCAGAGTGCTTCAGGCAGTCGGGTAGCCCAATCATGCCTATGTGATGCAATGGTTTTTGTTAGGATTGATTCTATTATCTTATTGCTACTTTCTACCTGCCCATTCGCCTGTGGGTGATATGGAGTAGTGATCTTATGCTGGACATGATAATTGTTAAGTGTTGCAGCTAATTTATGCCCAACAAATTGTGGTCCTCCATCCGTAATTATTTCCCTAGGAAGGCCATAACGAACAAATAAAAGGAACAGGAACTGTATGACAGAGTCCTCTGTGGCTCTTGGTAATGCTTCTGCCTCAACCCATTTGGTGACATATTCTGTTGCCACCAAAATATATGTTTTCTGATTTGATGAAGGGTTGATGGGTCCGACGAAATCAAGAGCCCACCGCTCGAATGGTTCGATGACTAACTGTGGTTTCAGAGGCATCTCATCAGCTTGACCCGGTCGTCCTGCTCGCTGGCAGCTGTCACAGGCTTGAACAAACTTCTTCGCATCTTTGAAGATCGTAGGCCAGTAATATCCTGTCTGCAATACTTTATGTCCAGTTCTTCTCTCAGCGAAGTGCCCCCCACACGGTCCATCGTGACAGGCTTTTAGGATGTCGAAGATTCCATCCTCTCTAACACATCGCCTGATATTCATGTCTGCTCCTGTGTGAAACAAATAGCCTCCAATCCACGAAAATCGAGAACTTTTCTGAATGATCTGCTTGCGCTCATTAGGAGTTAAATGTTTTGGTAATTTACCTACTGCGAGGTAGTTGGCAACATCAGCATACCAGGGTGTTTTAACGGCAACAGCAAACAGGCGCTCATCCGGAAATTGATCTTCAACTGCTGCTGCATCGCTTGATTTTGGTATTCTCGAAAGAAAATCGGCTACAGGGTTTTCTTTGCCAGGGCGGTCCTTGATTGTGATGTCGAATTCCTGCAATAAGATTAACCATCGAGTTACTCTGGCATTTGTGATAGGCTTATTTGCTAAATATTTTATAGCAGAATGGTCTGTATACAAGATAACAGGGTAGCCTGTGATATAATGTCTAAATTTATTGACAGCATGTATTACAGCTAGGAATTCTTTTTCAGTAACAGTGTAATTCAATTCAGCAGGGGATAAATTCTTGCTAATGTAATAGATGGCATATGGTTTTTTATCCTCTTCCTGCCCAAGGACTGTGCCAATGGCTGTATCTGAGGCATCAGATGATATCTGGAATGGTAGGTCCCAGTTTGGTCCTCGAAGGACTGGGGCTGTGGATACCAGCTTCTTTAGATCCTCGAAAGCACGGTCACATTTGTCTGTCCAAAGAAAATCAACATTACCAGTTAGTGCATATAACGGAGCAGCAATGTGCGAATAATGCTCTATGAATCGTCTATAATAACCTGAAAATCCAAGAAAACTGCGTACCTCTGTTTGAGTAGTAGGAGTGGGAATAAGCAAAAGTATTTGGATTTTGGCCGGGTCTACCTGAATGCCGGCTGCTGAGACATAGTGTCCTAGGATAAGTCCTTCAGTCATCATCAAAAAACATTTTTCATTGCTTAAGAAAAGCCTAGTAACAATGCAGCGTTGTAGGACTTTCTCTAGGGTGTCTAGAGCTGGATCGAAGTCATCTCCGTATGGTGTAAAGTCATCCATGTAAACTTCAAGTCCATCATTGATTAAATCTGCAAAAATACTAAGGATAGCCCTCTGAAATGTGGCAAGAGCATTACATAAGCCAAAAGGTAAAACTCGATAGGCAAATGTTCCCCAGGGGCAAGTAAAGGTAGTTTTATCCTGGTCTTCAGGGGCAATCTGAATCTGATTGTATCCACTAAAGCCATCCAGGAAAGAAAAGAACTTCTTCCCTGCTAAAGTATCCAATACTTGATCTATGAAAGGAAGAGGAAAATGATCTTTTTGTGTTGCCTTGTTTAGTTCCCTATAATCCACACAAATTCTCCATTTCCCATTCTTTTTTGGTACCACCACAAGTGGAGAGACCCATTTACTATCGGAAATAGGGTAGATAAAATTCACATCTAAAAGCTTCTGAAGTTCAGTTTTTACGACATCTTTTAGATGGGGATTAAGTCTCCTTTGCGGCTGACGCACAGGTTTGGCATCCTTTTCTATATAAATGTGGTGTGTACATAACTGGGGATCGATTCCTTTCATATCAGGGTAGTCCCATGCAAATGCTTCTTGATATTTTGTTAACAAATGGATGAGCTTTGTTTCTTGTTCAGGTGTGAGATTAGCATTGATGTTTAAAGTTTTCCCCGGTGCAATTTCCACAGTTTTACTATTTGCAACAGAAGTAACAGGTATCGTTTGGTCATGAATATCTTTCAGGGGATCTTCTTCCAATTCATTATCAAATGCCGCTTCTATCATGTGACACTGTGTGCGAGGTTCAGTTTGAGTAATGAAATTATTAATGGCATCGTCTTCTGTTTGATCTTTGAAATCGAGTGCCTCTTGTATAGTTAATGGAGATCTGATGTTATCGGTAAGGTATGATACAGGGTGTTTATTAGTTTTAATCATTGTGACACTTGGCTGCGATGGAGGGTATAGAACTAAATTTTTGCTATTCGGTCCCCTGGTTATGGTCATATTTCCCTGCCGACAGCCAATGTAGGCATCGGCAGTGGCAAGCCAAGGCCTACCTAAAATTAGCGGATGTCCATCAAGTCGGGTTTTTGGATTAATTATCAGGAAATCGGTTGGATACTCCCATGATTCTACAGAGACCATGACATCATGTAGAGTACCCTCTGGTCTAACCACAGATCGGTCAGCCAATTCTAACAGAGTGGAGGTGGGTTCTACAGATGTAATGCCGAGCTTTTGGCAAGTTGTGGTTGTTAAAATATTAATTGCAGCCCCTAGATCAACTAAGGCATTAGACAGGGTCCGACCATAAATTTGAACAGTTATAATTGGGTTCCCGGGGTCTTCATATTTAAGGGGTGTTTCTCTTCCAGACAATAGGTCAGATAAGGTACCGACTACTTGGACTCTTGGATTATTTGTTATATTCCTCCTTGGTTTCTTTATGCACAATTCTTTTATAGTTTTTGTGTATATGGGAATGTCTTGAATGGCTTGGAGGAATGGAATTTTTATGTACAGATTTTGTAATTCTCCCAGAATGTCAAAGTCGGGATATTGTATGGATCGAGGTATGGCTAATCGTTCTGGGAACGGAGGAGAGGATGTGGTTGCTTGATTATGAGTTTGTTGCTTATTTACATCCTCTTGTTGTGACTGATGTTCTCTGGGTAACTGATCTTCAATATGAACTGTTTTATCTCCCTCAGTTTCAATTATACGCCTAGATCTTAACTGAAGGTCATTGCACTCCCTTAAGTCAGGTCCTGGTTCTGGTGATTCTATGATTTGAATAGATTGGACCTGCCTGTTGTTTGGATTGGGATCGGGTTGGGCTGGGAGTTGCGGCCTCAAGTTAGACTGGGGATTTTGTTGTAAAGCTGGAAAAGTAGGTTGAGGGAGCGGAATAGTTCCAGCTGGGTGGTACATTGGTCTTTGCCAGCTTGTCTGCCAGGGTGAACTTTGTGAAGTAGAGGGAGTCCACTGTGAAGGGTATGGGCCATTTTGCCAATATGGTGGAGTATAAGGGAAATTCGGCCAACCAGTTTGGCTTGTTTGATTCAACCATGGATTTGAAGAAGGAAACGATTGTGGTGACCAGTTTGTAAATGGGGGTTGAGATTGATTTTGCCACATACCATATTGTTGAGCATTATACTGTGGGTTTTGAAAGAAAGAGGTTGAGTCTGGAAACATACCAGGTTGTCTCGGCTGCCACTGGCGGCGCTGGTTGATCGAATTCACCGATTCTGGTTCTTCTTCTGCTTCCTTATATACCGCTTTCAATCTAGGAAGTGAGGGGCAGCTCTCCGTAAGGTGATCTTTTGTACAGATGGCGCATGTTTGGACTTTATCCAATGGACACTCCTTGTGGCTATGTTTTTTTCTGCATCGGGGGCAGAAGATTGCCAAATTCTGTTCTGCCTCCAGCTGCTTCTGTTTAGCCTGCACAATATCAAGTTGTGTATTTAGTGTCCCCATAATATAAGTTTTAAAATTTTCTAATAAATTTCCAATTTCTGCACGTGTTACTCCTTCTGCTGATACTTTGTTATCTCTTGCAAACCGATCATATTCTGTCGGTTTTATTCTTGTGCTGCCTCTCGAACTCCTAATACATAAGTCAAGGATGTCAGTAAAATTCTCTTGATAAATATCCCCTTTGCCCATAATGTTTAATGTTTCAATCCATTGTTCCTTCATGCCCCTCATTAATGCAGTTTTCAACACATTATCAGGTAAAGGTAGCGATGCATAAGGAGATCTTTGTAAATTATACTGAAAACGTTCCACATACTCCTCTAATGTTTCATTCGGTCTGGCTGTCATTTGAAATATTTCGTCTTTTAATTCTCTAGACCTACAATAATCCCGGTATTTCTTTAAGAAGGATTCTTTCATTTGATCCCAATTGTTGATAACCCCGCCACCTAGCCCCATAAACCATCTTAAAGCAGCTCCTTTCAATGTAGAGGGAAATAATTTCAATTTTTTGGGATCAGTGGTGTAATTGTACCCCCGACATAACACATCGAATTCGAATAGGAATGCATCCGGATCTTCTGATGTGAGTCCGTGAAATGTGGGGATATGCTGAAGAGGGATAGCTTTCATGGGTGCATTTGCTGCAGAATCCACTATAGGATATTGTAATGTAGAGGTTTGAGTATTTGGCTGGTTTTGAGCATTTGGTTGGTTTTGAGCCATGGGATCGAATATATGCCAATAACCTTCTGGGATATCTAAGAGGGTATTCCTAGGTTGAGTGGGAACGGTTTTGACAGGGATCTTTTTAATAGCGCTTCCTTTATCTGGAATAATGGGAATACCAGGTGTCTGAGGAGATTGAGTTCCTTCACCAATGATTTTCGCAGCACTCCCCTTATCTGGGCTATCTAATGGCTGATTCGTTTCAATAGGGGATTTTGGTTCCTTGGTTTCCCCTGTTTCTCCTTCTCCCTCACAAAAGTTGCTAGAGTTCCCTTCCTGCAATAATTCTGGAGTGGAATTTTCAACTTCTTGAAAGTCCTGCTCCTCAGTTTGACTATGCACCTCAGCACAGGCTACAGATGGTGATCCTGTGGCCTGAAGGGAACTAGTAGGCGGTTTGGAAGTGTTTTTCTTGAAGCCTACCGATGGCCGAGACTCTGTTTTCTTATAGATTTCGTCTATGAAGGTCGTTCGGCCAAGGGTCACCGGCCCCTTAGCTTTTTCAGGTTTGGATGGGGGTTTGATATTCTTTTCTGGTCTTTTCTGCTTAGTCATGCACTCAAAAATAAACTACCAACTTCTATTCGAACAAGCAAAAACAAATCTGTTAGGAAAGCGGATAGTGAGCAGGTCTTTTACATGCTCTGCACGTAGGTTCTTACCTTCCGTTTTTAGGATCCAACTCCTCCCTAGCAGGCTCGTACACTACTCTGAAAAAGACAAATGGCTGCACTCTTTCCCCGGCAACGGCGCCAAAATGTGGAGCTATAAAAATCACGGTTGTAGGTGTGGATGAATGGGGTGAAACAACGATAGGAAGGGGTTGATAAACTAAAGTAGAAGAACTAACAACTGCATTAGGAGTTTACGTAAATGTGAAAGATAGAGATTCAAAGACTACTCTTCTAACCTTGGTTCTTGGAAGTGAATGGATGAAGGCAAGGATTCTTGTTAAAAGTGAGTTTCCGAGGAAATATTCTTGGATGAAAGCGTATGAGAACTCTTCCAGTGGAGCATTGTGGCATCAGGTGTAGAAAGGGTTTTTATTTCTGCTTTTAGAAACCAACTTTTCTTGGATTTGAAAGGGTAGCAACCTTGGCAGAGACGTATCGGACCTCATATGTGGCCTCTTATAAGCCGGAATTATTAAATGAAACACGGCTTTTAATATTTCCTCCTCTCTAAAAAACCAAAGGAAATACAAATAAAACCCATGGAAAAGACTTTGTTTCTTCGTTCCCGAAAATGGCGCCAAAAAAATGTTGTACCTTAAGAGACAATCCCTTGGCTAAGATAAGGAATCGGTGCTTAAGACAATTTATATGATTATGTCACAAAATTTTTTGTCTGTTTAATGACCCTCAAGTATTCGTCATTAAACCCTCAAATATCAAATATAATGATGATCTCACAATGTTGTATTTTTCTTATGTTGAATGAAATGACCTGAATAAAATTAAAGAAGGAAGTTCAATGATATGTTGTTAAGAATATATCATCTCAAACCTCAAAAGAATTATATGAAAGAAACGAGTTAAAACGAAGGAGCACCAATTAAGGATTTTAACTCTTGCTTACATAGGTAAAAGACTTGTTGCTCATTACTTGTTTTATTCAAAGATAGAAAACACGGAATGAAAACTTGAATACATATCAACATAAACATATTCAGAAACTTTCTTCTCATTCATTAATCTTTGAAAACTTTGAGTACAAAAATTATGGTACGAAGGTCCAATACTCGGAACCCTCCTTCCCTCCGAATTATTACACAATACAATAAACCTCAAAAGCTGCCATAAGCATCCTAACTACCTCGAACTCAGGATTTTTGAACTATCTTTACTCTCTAAAAGTCTTATTACATTTACATCATCTGGGCATTATATCTAAAATTAATAATCTATCTTGAATGTGAATAGTTGACATGCTACTACATTTCCTGGATCGGCTTTGATTTGTCTTTATTCGAGTTGAAGGATCCTTTGGAAAGTCTATTATCCACGCTATGCATTTTCCAGATCTCTACTCTTGTCTTGGGTGAGTGTATCGTATTGTGATACTCTAACCGAAAGCGATATTCGGTTGTAAGTTGGTCTTTCTATAAATAGAGTTTTTGACCACAAAACAAAATGTCTCTGAAGAAAGTTGTCATCGTTGCCCCCTTGAGTACTTTGATTCTTTTCATGTGTATTATCAACTTTGCTTTTTGTTAATACTAATTTTTCATAAGAATCCCATGACAATAGACCTCCTCCTATTACCCACATGAAGGTAAACCGCTCTTGTTAATTTTCCAATGATTTATCAAATGACTTACTACTTCTTTGATTTCAATCAACCTCTTTCTGTAGCTTTCCTATAATCATTCTTGACAATCATCTTATTAATCTCTACTACATATAATATTCGTCCTTAATCTCAATTTCCTCCAATTCTTGTTCTATTTTGAATTAATGAAGTCAATGAATCTTTTTCCCAAATAGCCCTATTTATTGTCTAAATCTATACGCCATTACTTGTTGAGGAAATTCTCGATAAGACTCCTTTCTTATAACCACCATAAGAAGTCCCAATTTGACTTCATTTCAAAAATGATATCATTCCAAATGATATCTTTTTCCTATATTAAAGATATTTTCCCTTTAAATTTCTCTTTAATGATTTTGATCTCGACATGGCCTTCTCGACTATCCATTTTGTATTTACTACCTTCATTTTCTATAGCTTGAATAATATTGATCGAGTCTCTAGGTACACTTGAGCCTTCTTCTAGTCTCTTTCTGCCATCTACAATTTAGTATTCAGTTGAGCAATCTATGCTTGAGGATCTTCGTTACTGAAGAGGAAACAAAGTACAAGTATGACTATCAATACGATTTTGTAGTGATATTTCATTTGTTTTATTTGGAGATTTCCTCCTCCTTTTGCATTAGGTTGTTGTAGCAACTTTTCTTTCTCGTTCTCTACCTTTGCAACCTCTTCAACCATTGAATTCTCCTGTAGGTAATTTTGGCTTCTTCTTTAAAGTAGATATCTCTCTGCTTCAATGCTTTGTAGAGCTTCATCTTCTATCATTAGGGTTAAAATATTTATTATGATCTTCTTTAGTTCCTCATTCTAAATGGTTAAAGCCATAGAGTTGGATTTTTCTAAATTCAACTGTTTAATGAATTTCCCAAGCATACTCTCTGCTTTCATTGTGATTGCATTAGTATTTGTAAGGTCATTTAAAATAAACTGACCTATCTGCATATGTAAGTTCATCTTATCCAACAGTGGGATTTTCTTCACATCTACAGTTATATTTACAATATTGAAATTACTAGAGGAATAAATTGACATGTCAATAGGATGTGATAAGGAAATTATGAATTGATCTTTCTCAAGATCCATAGTAGTCAAAAGCCTTGTTTGATCTGGAGCAATCTGATATTCAGCTTAGGCTTCCATTCTGGCTTTCAACTTCTGATTCCTTTCTACAATTTCAGCAAACATCTGTTTAATCAAAGGTACTTGTTCATGAGAAGTCTCATGTCTTCTAGGTAAAGAAGGAAAATTGTTTTCCTCTCCCAGCTGTAGAGAGTAACCATGTTGATTATATGCATGTTCTTGATTAAACTTTTCCCTTTTCTCAGCTTCTTGCTTCTCATATTCTAAGTCAATTACTGTTTCTTTACTTCTTTTATTAGACTTTTCTAAAATGATAGGAGTATAAATATTTGAACCTATTGAACTCACTACACCTCTGCTAGCTATCTTTTCTAAATATAACCTACTTTCATGAATGAAAGCTGAATACCCATTCTTAATTCTTCTATTAGAAATTACACTATGTGGGTCATAAGCCCAGCTTTCCCGTAGTAGCAAATGCATCTCATCTAGCATTTTAGTAACTTCTTCAAATGCCTATCTCATATTAACAATGAAAGGACCTACAGTCATGGGTAGTTTAAACATATGTCCCTTTTTCATGGGCACAAAATGAACTTGGTCAACATTCAGACTTTGTCGAATGAACTCCAAGGCAAATAGCCTCGTGTGAACAAATACTAGAAGTCTATAAGGCTCAACCCTTGCTCCATATAACCTAATTTCTTAATAATCCTCAAACACAAACCAATCTCCAAACTTACAGTTTTCTCCTAAATGCAAGAATTATTGAGCTTTGGGTAAAAAAAAAGGGGGAGAAACTCCATTCAAAACCTTATATGCACTTGACATGAAATAACTGGCAAAATCAAATAGTCCATTTTCATTTTGTTCTCTCCTTACTATATCTGTCCAGAAAACTACAGATTGCCTCTTCTTATTCACATCCATGATATTCAGACCTAGATGCTTAAATTCCTCCACATTTTGATATAAGAACAAGTAAATGATTAATGAAGGAAATCTGAAAGAACCTGTTAATGATAGATTCATCAGCTGTGAATTTAGTGCTTCCTGCAAATATGATGGAATATCTAGCACCATTCCTGGCTTCATCATCATGGTAAACATCCCTAACATCATTTTTTCCACCATATTGTCATCATCTTTGCCCAGAATTTTAGCAATGTTGCTCAATACTCACTGAATCTCAATATCAAAAACCTCCATAGGAAAATCCTTGTTGTCAGGCTGAAATTGATGTGTGTTGGGCTTTAGAAAATAAACAAGCTGATTGAAGTCTTCACCTGCAAGATTATCTTAACATGCTACCAAATATTCATCAGATAATTGAACACATGACTCTGACTCAGGGTAACAAAGGGCTTTGCGGATTAACAGGGCAGACACTTGCAGAACATTCTCTCCCTGACAATTCATCACATAACATTTGCCAGGATACATAACGGAAACCATCTAGGATATCATTTCAGGAAAAAGATGAGTTTTAGGGATACATGCAGACAACAAACCAGACTTGGCCATGGCGGCATACACTGGAGAAGCTTTGTCATTCAAGAGGACATGCTGGTAAAATGGAAGATTGACCACTGAAAAGTTAATGTCTTGGATATCCCTCTCGGTATCCATGAGAGGGATATGACTAGCAAAACCAGACAGAGATGAATGTTTGGCCATAATTCAAGACTACGACAACCAATGACTTTCAAGGTGGCTAAATTTTAACAAGGTGATGGAAAAATGAACAGGACGCAGGAAAAATTACTCTCAAACATTAACTTAATCCGAAATGACTTCGATAAAATGAAATTTTTTCTTAAATAGGTGGTTCGGCCTTTTAAATTAAATGTTGATATGATGCGTCAACGAATCGTTGAGTTCACCTGACATGGAGGACAATTGTGAACAACTCAACGCCTTTCGTCATTTTTGGGGTCTCGGTGTACAGAGAAATATTTTGGGTTGTCCCCCCACATTCAATCTCCACCACACATCTGTGTTTCCCCCGCAGTCAACCCAGTCAATTGCGGAGGCACTCTTCTTTTTAATTAGTGAGCTAGTTGTGCCCACGGGTTGAGTCCTTCGATCAGAATACGAGCTTTCATCACATCCCGGTTGATATAATTATCGACCTTTAAACTTTAAGTGGGGGACCCACTTCATAAGGTTCGAAGTATCGAAACTTTTGATTTAAATACAACGAAAAGAAATATTTTTATGCCAAAGTATAAATATTATAATACTTTAACATATTTTTTACAATTTTCTATTTTTATATTTTCAGAGTTGAAAATAAAAGGATATTGCTAATGATCCACAACATCTGGCTCCACCTGGGGATAATGTTTTTGTGACCAAACATTAAGAACCTGCAGATCAGTGCCTTCACTTCGGGCATGGATTCAAATGATGCTTGATGAAAAATATACAATGAGGAAAACCGAATATGTGTAAATGATGAACCTGTTATCTTTAGTGTTGGAAATAATGTTTCAAATACTGCTCGTTCACAGGTTGTTCTACTGCTTCCCCATCAATATTTTCCAGCATAAAAGTGTTATTTGATCTAACTTTAGTAATTTTATAAGGACCATACCATAGAGGATCAAATTTACCATGTTTTCCCTTCTCCTCTCTCCTGGTATCCCACCTTAGTACCAGATCTCCATTTTGGAACATAATCTCCTTTGCCTTTCTGTCAAAAATGGACTTCATTTTCTCTTGATATATGACCAAATTATCTCTAACTTTATTTCTACTTTCACTTAATTCTATTACTTTATTCATCCTTCTTATCAACGCATTAAGTTCTTCTTGTGCTTCTTGAAGAAAAGAAATTACTGGTTTTTCTAACTGAGTGGGAAACAAAGCTTGAGTACCATATAATAACTCCTAAGGGGACTTACCAATGGATCTTCTAGTAGTCGTTATTATTGCCTAGAGAGAAAATATCAACTTTGAATCCCAATTCTTCTGGTTCTCATTAATTGTTTTCTTCAGGATCTTGACCAATGTCTTGTTTGATGACTCTGCTAATCCATTCCCTTGAGGATGATATGTTGTGGAATGAGATAATATGATATGTTGGTCTAATCAAAATTGGAGCTTCTTGAAGAGCCTCTTTAATTCTGACAAAGGGTTCTCTTGCATCTTTGTCACATTTTACTTCAGAATTTTTCTTCAACATATCTGTTATTTTCCTGACAATCTCAGCATAATTTGGAACAAATCTTCTTAAAAAAATTATTTTCCCTAGGAATCTTTGAATATATTTCTTACGTCTAGGTAAAGGAATTGTTTGTATAGCCTCAACCCTTGCTGGATCAATTTTCACACCTTGGTTTGAAACTATATGTCCCAGCAACTTGCCTTCCTCTAAAGCAAACAGGGATTTCTTAGGATTCAATGATAACCTGAATTTTCTGCACTTCAAGAAAGCCTTCTATAGGTGCTCCAAATTTTCATCATCAGACCCTAAAAAAATAGTCACATCATCCAAATATATGACTACAAATTTATCACCTACAAAATCTATATCCATTTCCCTCTAGAAAGTAGCTCCTACATTCATGAGACCAAATGGCATCTTGGCATAAATGAATGTTCCCCAGGTGTAGTGAAAGCTATTTTCTTCTGATCCTCTTTCTCAACAACTACTTGGTTGTACCCAGAAAAACCATCAACCATGAATAACCTATAAGCTCTAGTTACTTTCTACAGGACATAGTCCATCTTTGGCAGAGGATAATTATCCTTCAAGGAGGCTCTATTTAGATTTCTGAAATCTACACACAATCTTATCTATCCATTTTTCTTCCTAACTAGAACTAGATTCGAAACCCACCTTGAGTACCTGAGCGAAACTATGATTTTTGCTTGCAAAAGTTTCTTCACCTATTTCTCAATAGGGGCTAATAAGAGTGGATTAATCTGTATGAACTTCTGCCTATGTGGCTTAACCCCATCCTTCAGTGGTATTTTATGCTGAATAATATCTCAATCATAAGTCTTCAAATCTTCATATGACCATGCAAACACATCTATGAATTTTCTGAAAAGATCTGCATACCTTTCTTTATAATCTTTAGGAACTCCACTGAAAAAATTGACTATTTTGGGATCCTGCTGAGTTCCTAAATTACAATCCTCCATCTCTCCATCCTGATATGCCTTCTTCTGATTCACTGCTACATCGGTAGCTTCAAACAATATTTCAAGAGGAACCAGGCCTCTGGTCAATGTATTATCTTTCAACTGAATTATTTTCTGGTCACCAATTATTTGCTTCAAGTTTCTAGGCACATCCACTTGATCAACTTGATCAGTTTCTTGATCAATTTGGTTTTCCTCAAAATTTCCAATGATTGTTAAAAATTGATTAATCTCCTCATCATCTTCAAAAACCTGCGAGTACTTTACATTATCAGGGATTGAAGGCCTGTGTCTGATTTCAATTTCATATCTCAGTCTTGGATTAATAGGTGGCTTAAATGTGTTTGCCACAACTTCCAATGAGTCTGCCATTCTATTTTCTTCTCTTCCAATAAATTGAAGATTAAAGGCTTCAAAATAATTTTCAATTAGATCCCACACCTCATTTCTATAGGATCTCAATCTGGGATGCTTAGTCTGACACCAATTCTTAATATGTCTTATTACTAACTCAGAATCACCAAATATGGAAACATATTGTATTCCCATTTGTTTAGCTGTTTGCAAGCTCAAAATCAATGCTTCATACTCTAGCACATTATTAGTTGATTCAAATTCCAGTTTGAAGGAAAAAGGTAAAATATTACCTTTAGGAGATATAAAGATGAACCCAGCTCCTGTACCTTCTTTAGAATATGCTCCATCAAAATAACACTTCCAATTTTTTTTTGAATGAAGCTCCTTATGTACACTTTCTGAAGAGAGTTTCTTCTATGAGTCTTCAACAAATTTTTCCTCTTCATGCAGCATAAAACAAGAGAGATCCTCCTTCTCTTGACCATAAATGGGAGAATTACCTGCCTCTTTCTTGGTGGTAGTTTTCATGAATCTAGTTTCTCTATATAACCTCCTTTCTTCTCCATTGAAAATAGGGATGATGGCATATGTGAAATCCAACTTTAAATCACCTCCAAGCTTTGCTCCCCAGGATCTGGACAACAACATACCAAATCTAGCAGGAATATCTGCAACTACTACATCCATCATGATACTTTTGGTTGGAATTTGGGCCAAGGAAACAACCATCTCTTTAATAAGACCTACACACTTCACTCTCTTTGAATAAAAGAAATAAAGGTCTCTATATGGCTTAGTGATTTGTAAATTTAGCTCTTTCATCACAGATAATGGCATAAGATTATGTGATGCACCAAAATCAAGCATACAATTATGTAGAATGAAATCATGCAAAAGTATTGATATGTAAAAAGGTGGAATAGAAGATTCTACCTCTTCAACATGAGGGCCGAAAGTAACCACTAGTTTCTCTTCTCGCAAATTCACAATATCACCCACCTCATCAGACTGAGACCAATTAATAAACTCTGCAATTTCTTTCTTATAACCAGGTGTTTTAGCTAACTCAAGAAGAGGTACTTGAATTTTAACTTTTTCTAACTCTTTAGACAAACTGAAAGTTTGGTTTTGTTTAATCAACTTTTCAGGTTCTTCTTGATTTATATTTGAATTTGCATGTTGGTCAGGAACAGTAACAATCTTCTCCAAAATATTTGAGTCATTAGACTTGTTTTGGGAAGCCTCAGCTTGCTGCTTCTCTTTTTCTTTTATTGGATTCATGGGCTGCTTCCCCTTGTCTGATTATTTTATTGAATTTTTATGCTGTGGAGTCGCCAGTTTAGAAGGGACTGACTCTCATTATTTTTCTTCATCATCCTGAGTTCCCAACCTCTTTTTAGATCTCAAGTCATACATTTTATGCAATTTAGCTTGCATAAAATCAGTAAATTGTTTGCAATAGTCATCCATCTCTTCCTGATCAAATGAAATATCAGCTTCTTTACACACTTCTTCACATTCTCTTTCACATTCTTCTTCTGCACCACCTTCCATGTAGATGGTAGAAATTTTCTCTTCATCTTCTTTATTATTATCATCAGCAGACTGGGAATGTGTTTCTTCTATATATAAGGGTGCTTGAATGTGATCTTGATCTCTTCTTTCCCTCTACAAAATATGCAAGGGTTGCTTTCTGAATTGGGGATTAAAAACCCCTTTGTTTTTTTGTGTAGTTTTCTTGTTATCGAATTCCAACTTTACTAATTTGTTTGACAAATTTTTAATGATCTTGGTCATGTCATCAATCCTTTGATATTGAATTGACTCTTCCTTACCTTTACCTTTTTCTTGAACTCACTGCTTTTCTTGAGCTTTTCAAGGAGCAGTCATATTTGCTTTAATCTCCCACGCATCCGTTTGGATTTGTTCAAGATTAGGAGACCTTATTTCTCTCAAAGTAAAACTAAAATCTGATAAAAATTCCCCAACAAAAACAACTCTTGCTCCAATGGGAGGATGTTTCATTTCTGCAGGCAAACTATTATACAATTTATTAAATCTTTTAATAAAATCACTCATATTTTCATCAATTTTTTTCTTAATATCATTAAATTTTGTCAAATAATAACCATGGTCTCTCTTTTCATGCCATCTTTGGATGAATTGTATTTCTAACTCATCCCAATCATTAATTGAACCATTTGGTAACTCTTTAAGACATTTTCTTGCCTCTCCATTTAGTGACTGTACAAAAAGTCTCATTACTACATCTAGCTGTTCAATATTGAAATTTTCAACAAAAGTGCAAATTAAA
The DNA here is from genome assembly GCA_034641835.2 of Pinus albicaulis. Classification (NCBI taxonomy): domain Eukaryota; kingdom Viridiplantae; phylum Streptophyta; class Pinopsida; order Pinales; family Pinaceae; genus Pinus; species Pinus albicaulis. The sequence continues at coordinate 645,330,135 of CM076583.1, read as the reverse complement.
GGCAAGTGTTGTTCTGCAGTTATTTCATATTCACCAATAAACCTAGGAAGGAACTTAAGATATTCTTCAGGCATTGCATTCATTGGTTGAGGAAAATTTAATGGTGAATATCTGTTCATCAAGAAAGTAGGGGCTGCCATGTTTATGCCATGATTGACTGCTCCTTGAGTAGTGGGAATAAGTGTACCGGTTGTAGGTGTGGATGAATGGGGTGAAACATCTGATAAACAAAGGGGTTGATAAACTAAAGCAGAAGAACTAACAACTGTATTAGGCTAAGTTTCTGTAAATGTGAAAGATACAAATTTGAAAGACTACTCTTCTAACCCTAGTTCTTGGAAGTGAATGGATGAAGGCAAGGATTATTGTTCTGAGAAAGTGAGTTTCTAGGTAATATCCTTGGATGAAAGAGTATGAGAATTGTTGCCAGGTGCAGGCAGTGTGGCATCAAGTGTAGAAAGGGTTTTTGATTTCTTGCTCGTTTTAGAAACCAACTTTTCTGGATTTGAAAGGGTAGGAACCTTCTGTTGAGAGGTATCAGACGTCATATATGGCCTCTTATAAGCCAGAATTAGAAAATGAATCACAACTTTTAATATTTCCTCCTCTCTGAACAACCAAAGGAAATACAAATAAAACCTAGGGAAAGACTTGGTTTCTTCGTTGCTTGGCAACAAATCCAAAAAGAAATGTTGTACCTTAAGAGACAATCCCTTAGCTGTGATAAGGAATCAGTGCTTAAGCCATTTATATGATTATGTCACAAAATTATTTGTCTCTGTTTAATGACCCTCAAGTATTTATCATTAAACCCTAAAATATCAAATATAATGAACATCTCACAATGCTCTCTTTTTCTTATGTTGAATGAAATGACCAGAAGAAAATGAAAGAAGGAAGTTCAAACTGATATGTTGTTACATAGAATATATCATCTCAAACCTAAAAAGAATTATATGAAAGACACAGTTAAAATGAAGGAGCGCCAATTAAGGATTTTAACTCTTGCTTACATAGGTAAAAAGAGACATGTTGCTCATTACTTCATTTTATTCAAAGATAGAAAACAAAAAATGAAAACTTGAATACATATCAACATAAACATATTCCAGAAACTTGCTTCTCATCCATTAATATTTGAAAACTTTGAGTAAAAAAATTATATTCTGAAGGTCCAAAACTTGGAACCCTCCTTCCTCTGAATTATTACATTAAATACAATAAAAAGCAGTTCGAAACTGCTATAACTGATCCTAACTACCTCAACTCCTGAGGATTTTTGAAGTCTATCTTTTACATACTCCCAAAAAGTCTTATTACATTTGCATCATCTCTAAAAGATTATAAAAACATAAAAATTAACACCCTAATCTATATGATGAATGTGAATAGCTGACGATGCTGCTACATTTCCTAGATCAACTTCTGATTTGTATTTTTTTGAAGTTGAAGGATCCTTTGGCGTGTCTATTGTCCAAGCTCTGCACTTTTTCCATATCTCTACTATTGTCTTGGGTGAGTGTATCAGATTGTGATACTCTAACCTGAAAGTAGTAATTCGGTTGTAACTTGGTCTTTCTGTAAATAGAGTTTTTACCAGCCACGGCAACTGAAAATGTCTCTGAAGAAAGTTGATCATCGTTGGCCCCTTGAGTACCTGAGTCTTTTCATGTGTATTATCAACTTTCCTTTTTGTTAATGCTAGTAAGTTTTCATAAGAATCCCATGACAATAAACCTCCTCCTATTGCCCAGCATGAAGGTAAACCTGCTCTTGTTAATTTTTCCAATGATTCATGAAACTGACTTACTGCTTCTTTGATTTCATTCAACCTCTTTTTTGTGACTTTCCTGTAATCATTCTTGACAATCATCTTATTAATATCTACTGCATATAAGATTATATCCTTAATCTCATTTTCCTCCAATTCTTGGTCTATTTTGGAATTAATGAAATCAATGAATCTTTTTTCCCAAATAGCCCTATTGATTGTCTTCTTTCTATCTGCCATTACTTGTTCTTCAAATTCTCTGATAAGACTCCTTTCTTCTGCAACCACCATCAAGAAGTCCCAAATTGACTTCATTTTAGAAATGATATCATTCCAGATGATATATTTTTCCTGTATTAAGGATATGTTCCCTTTCAATTTCTGTTTAAGGCTTTTGATCTCAGCATTGGAATTCTGACTGTCCATTTTGTATTTACTAGCTTCATTTTCTGCAGCTTGAATAATCTTCAATGCAGTCTCTAGGTCCGCTTGAGCCTTTTTTCGGTCTCTTTTCGCCATCTGCAATTCAGTATTCAACTAACCAATCTATGCTTGAGGATCTTCGTTACCTGAAGGGAAAACAAAAGTACAAGTATGAATATCAATATGATTTTGTAGTGATATTGCAGTTTGTTTTATTTTGGAGTTTTCATCCTCCTTTTACATCAGCTGCTGTAGTAGCTTTTCTTTCTCGTTCTCTACCTATTCAACCTCTTCAACCATTGAATGCTCCCCTGTAGGTAATTTTATCTTCTTCTTCTTCAAAGTAGATATCTCTGCTTCAACACTTTGTAGAAGCTTCTGCATTGCAGTCCTATCATTAGGGTCCACCCCAATCTTTACTATGATCTTCTTTAATTCATCATTCTGAATGGTTAAAGCACTAGAGTTGGATTTTTCTAACTTCAAATATTTAATGAATTTCCCAAGAATATTCTCTGCTTTCATTTCCATTGCTTTAGTCTTTGTCAGGTCATTTACAATCAATTGACCTGTCTGCATATGTAAGTTCATCTTATCCAACAATGGGATTTTCTTCACATCTAAAGTTATATTTACAGTATTGAAATTACTAGAGGAACCAATTGACATGTCAGTAGGATGTCACAAGGAAATTTTGAATTGATCTTTCTCAAGATCCATGGCAGTCAAAAGCCTTGTTTTATCTGGAGCAATCTGATATTTAGCTTGGGCTTCCATGTTGGATTTCATCTTCTGATTCCTTTCTGCAATTTGGGAAACATCTGTTTGATCAAAGGTACTTGTTCATGAGAGGTCTCATCTCTTCTGGGTGAAGCAGGAAAATTTTGTTCCTCTCCCACCTGTAGAGAGTATCCAGGTTGATTATATGCATGTTCTTTATTAAACTTTTTCCTTTTCTCATCTCCTTGCTACTCATCTTCTATGTCAATTACTGTTTCTTTACTTTTTTTATTAGACTTTTCTGAAATGATAAGAGTCTGAATATTTGAACATGTTGAACTCACTACACCTTTGTTAGCTATCTTTTCTAAATTTTTCCTGCTTTCATGAATGAAAGTTGAGTACCCTTTCTCAATTCTTCTATTGGAAATTACACTGTGTGGGTCATAAGCCCAGTTTTCCCCTACCAGCAAATGCATCTCATCTAGAATTTTAGTAACTTCTTCAAATTCCTGTCTCATATTAATAATGAAATGACTTACAGTCATGGGTAGTTTAAAAATATGTCCCTTTTTCATGGGCACAAAATGAACTTGATCAATATTCAGACTTTGTTGAATGAACTCCAAGGAAAATAGCCTCATGGGAACAAGTACTGAAAGTCTATAAGGCTCAACCCCTGCTCCATATAACCTAATTTCTGAATAATTCTCAAACACAAACCAATCTCCAAAATTACAGTTTGCTCCTAAATGCAATAATTCTTGAGCTTTGGTTAAAAAACAAAGGGGAGAAACTCCATTCAAAACCTTATATGCACTTGACATGAAATAATTGGCAAAATCAAATAGTCCATTTTCATTTTGTTCTCTCCTTACTATATCTGTCCAAAAAACTACAGATTGCCTCTTCTTATTCACATCCATGATATTCAGACCTAGATGCATAAATTCCTCCACATTTTGATATAAGAACAAGTAAATTATTAATGAAGGAAATCTGAAAGAACCTGTTAATGATAGACTCATCAGCTGTGAATTTATTGTTTCCTGCCAATAGGATGGAATATCTAGCACCATTCCTAGCTTCATCATCATGGAAAACATCCCTAACATCATTTTATCCACCATACTGTCATCATCTTTGCCCAGAATTTTAGAAACGCTGCTCAGTACTGGCTGAATCTCAGTATCAAAAACCTCCATAGGAAAATCCTTGCTATCAGGCTGAAATTGTTGTGTGTTGGACTTTAGAAAATAAATAATCTGATTGAAGTCTTCACCTACAATATTATAATAACATGCTACCAAAGATTTATCAGAGAATTGAACACATGACTCTGACTCAGGGTAAAAAAGGGCTTGGCGGATTAACAGGGCAGACACTTGCAAAACATTCTCTCCCTGACAATTCATCACATAACATTTTCCAGGATATATAACGGAAACCATCCAGGATATAAATTAAGGAAAAAGATGAGTTTTAGGGATACATGCAGACAGCAAACCAGACTTGGCCATGGCGGCATACACTAGAGAAGCTTTGTCGTTCAAGAAACACATATTTCATTAAAATTGGAATAATTTTATTACAAGTACACCACTAGAATTGAGTTTTTTGGTTATTTTTAAATTCTAGATCCACTTTCGAATTCCAAATTTAATGAAATATGTGTTAAGAGGACTTTTTGGTAAAATGGAAGATGGACCAGGGAACAATTAGTGTCTTGGATATTCCTCTCGGTATCCATGAGAGGGATGTGACTAGCAGAACCAGACAAAGACGAACTTTTGGCCATAATTGAAGACTAAAACAACCAATGACTTGCAAGGTGGCTAAATTTTAACAGGGTGACGAAAAAATGAACAGGACGCAGCACAAATTACTCTCAAACACTAACTTAATCTGAAATGACTCCGAGAAAATGCAAATTTTGCTTAAATAGGTGGTACGGCCTTTTAAATTAAATGCTGACATGACACACCAATGAATCATAAGAATCCCATGACAATAGATGTCCTCCGATTTCCCAGCATGAAGGTAAACCTGCTCTTGTTAATTTTTCCAATGATTTATCAAACTGACTTACTGCTTCTTTGATTTCAATCAACCTCTTTTCTGTGGCTTTCCCATAATCATTCTTAACAATCATCTTATTAATATCTATTGCATATAATATTATATCCTTAATCTCATTTTCCTCCAATTCTTGGTCTGTTTTGGAATTAATGAAATCAATGAATCTTTTTGCGCAAATATCCCTATTGATTGTCTTATGTCTATCTTCGATTACTTGTTCTTCAAATTCTCTTATAAGACTCCTTTCTTCTGCAACCACCATCAAGAAGTCCCAAATTGACTTCATTTTAGAAATGATATCATTCCAAATGATATCTTTTGCCTGTATTAAAGATATGTTCCCTTTCAATTTCTCTTTAAGGCTTTTGATCTTAGCATTGGCATTCTGACTATCCATTTTGTATTTACTAGCTTAATTTTCTACAACTTGAATAATCTTCGATGCAGTCTCTAGGTCTGCTTGAGCCTTCTTCCAGTCTCTTTCCGCCATTTTCAATTCAGTATTCAACTAAGCAATCTGTGATTGAGCATCTTTGTTACCTGAAGGGAAAACAAAAGTACAAGTATGAATATCAATATGATTTTGTAGTGATATTGTAGTTTGTTTTATTTTGGAAATTTCCTCCTCCTTTTGCATCATCTACTGTAGTAGATTTTCTTTCTCGTTCTCTACCTCTGCAACCTCTGCAGCCATTGAATGCTCTCCTATAGGTAATTTTAGCTTCTTCTTCAAAGTAGATATCTCTGCTTCAGCACTTTGTAGAAGCTTATGCACTGCAATCCTATCATTAGGGTCCACCCCAACCTTAACTATCATCTTCTTTAGTTCCTCATTCTGAATGGTTAAAGCACTAGAGTTGGCTTTTTCTAACTTCAATTGTTTAATGACTTTCCCAAGCATATTCGCTTCTTTCATTGCCATTGAATTAGTCTTTGTCAGGTCATTTACAATCAATTGACCTTTCTGCATATATAAGTTCATCTTATCCAACAATGGGATTTTCTTCACATCTACAGTTGTATTTACAATATTGAAATTACTAGAGGAACCAATTGACATGTCAGTAGAATGTGACAAGGAAATTCTGAATTGATCTTTCTCAAGATCCATGGTAGTCAAAATCCTTGTTTGATCTGAAGCAATATGATATTCAGCTTGGGCTTCCATGCTGGCTTTCATCTTCTGATTACTTTCATCAATTTGGGCAAACATTTGTTTGATCATAGGTACTTTTTCATGAGAAGTCTCATGTCTTCTAGGTGAAGCAGGAACATTTTTTTCCTCTCCCAGCTATAGAGAGTAACCAAGTTGATTATATGCATGTTCTTGATTAAACTTTGTCCTTTTCTCAGCTCCTTGCTCCTCATCTTCTAAGTCAATTACTATTTCTTTACTTCTTTTATTGGACTTTTCTAAAATGATAGGAGTTTGAATATTTGAACTTGTTGAACTCACTACACCTCTGCTAGCTATCTTTTCTAAATCTGGCCTACTTTCATGAATGAAAGTTGAATACCCATTCTCAATTCTTCTATTGTAAATTACACTGTGTGGGTCATAAGCCCAGCTTTCCCCTAGCAGCAAATGCATCTCATCTAGAATTTTAGTAACTTCTTCAAATGCCTGTCTCATATTAACAATGAAAGGACCTACAATCATGGATAGTTTAAAAATATGTCCCTTTTTCATGGGCACAAATGAACTTGATCAACATTCAGACTTTGTTGAATGAAATCCAAGGAAAATAGCCTCATGGGAAAAAATACTGGAAGTCTATAAGGCTCAACCCCTGCTCCATATAACCTAATTTCAGAATAATCCTCAAACACAAACCAATCTCAAAACTTACAGTTTGCTCCTAAATGCAAGAATTCTTGAGCTTTGGGTAAAAAACAAGGGGGAGAAACTCCATTCAAAACCTTATATGCACTTGACATGAAATAACTGGCAAAATCAAAGAGTCCATTTTCATTTTGTTCTCTCCTTACTATATCTGTCCAGAAAACTACAGATTGCCTCTTCTTATTCACATCCATGATATTCAGACCTAGATGCATAAATTCTTCCACATTTTGATATAAGAACAAGTAAATGATTAATGAAGGAAATCTGAAAGAAACTGTTAATGAAAGACTCATCAGCTGTGAATTTACTGCTTCTTGCCAATAGGATGGAATATCCAGCACCATTCTTGGCTTCATCATCATGGCAAACATCCCTAACATCATTTTATCCACCATACTATCATCATCTTTGCCCAAAATTTTATACCAATGCTCTTGTTTTTTCTAATCTCGGTATCCAAAAACCTTATTAGGAAAATTCTTGTTGTGGTAGGCTACGTGTTGGGCTTTAGAAAATAAACGAGTTGATTGAAGTCTTCTTTGCAATATTATCATAACATGCTACCAAAGAGTCTGTGAAATTGAACACATGACTGCGACTCGGGGTAACAAAGGGCTTGGCGGATTAACGGGGAAGAAACTTGCAGAACATTCTCTCCCTGAAAATTCATCACATAACATTTGCTAGGATACATAACAGAAACCATCCAGGATATCAATTCAGGAAAAATATGAATTTTAGGGATACATGCTGACAAAAAACCAGACTTGGCCATGGCTGCATACACTAGAGAAAATTTTTCGTTCAAGAGGACTTGCTGGTAAAATGGAAGATGGACCAGGGAACAATTAGTGTCTTGGATATCCCTCTCGATATCCATGAGAGGGATTTGACTAGCAAAACCAGACAGAGATGAAATTTTGGCCATAATTCAAGACTACGACAGCCAATGACTTGCAAGGTGACTAAATTTTAACTGGGTGACAGAAAACTGAATAGGACGCAACACAAATTACTCTCAAACATTCACTTAATCCGAAATGACTTCGAGAAAATGAAATTTTTTCTTAAATAGGTGGCACGGCCTTTTAAATTAAATGTTGACATGGCGCACGAACGAACCATTGAGTTCACCTGACGTGGAGGACAGTTGTGAACAACTCAGTGCCTTTCGTCACTGCGGGGGGTCTCAGGGTACGAAGAAATATTTTGGCTTGTCCCCCCACATTCAATCTCCACCGCACATCTGTGTTTCCCCCGCAGTCAACCCAGTAAACTGTGGAGGCACTCTTATTTTTAATTAGTGCGCTAGTTGTGCCCATGGGTTGAGTGCTTTGATCAGAGTACGAGCTTTCATCACATCCTGCTTGGTATAATGACCGACCTTTAAACTTTAAGTCGGCGACGCTCTTCATAAGGTTCAAAGTATCTAAACTTTCGATTTTAATGCAATGAAAAGAAATATTTTTATGCCAAAGTATAAATATTATAATACTTTAACATATTTTTGACAATTTTCTATTTTTATATTTTCAAAGTCGAAAATAAAAAGATATTGCTAATGATCCACAACATCTGGCTCCACTTGGGGATAGTGTTTTTGCCATGAAACACTAAGAACCTGCAAATCAGTGCCTTCACTTTGGCCATGGAGTCAAATGATGCTTGATGAAAAATATACAATGAAAAAAATCGAATATGTACAAATGATGAACCTATTATCTTTAGTGCTGGAAATAATGTTCAAATATTGCTTGTTCACAGGTTGTTCTACTGCTTCCCCATCAATATTTTCCAGCATAAAAGTGTTATTTGATCTAAATTTAGTAATTTTATAAGGACCATACCATAGAGGATCAAATTTACCATGTTTTCCCTTCTCCTCTCTCCTGGTATCCCACCTTAGTACCGGACCTCCATTTTGGAACATAATCTCCTTTTCCTTTCTGTCAAAAATGGACTTCATTTTCTCTTGATATGTGACCAAATTGTCTCTGACTTTATTTCTACTTTCACTTAATTCTATTACTTTATTCAGCCTTCTTATCAATGCATTAGGTTCTTTTTGTGCTTCTTGAAGAAAAGAAATTACTGGTTTTGGTAACTGAGTGGGAAACAAATCTTGAGTACCATATACTAACTCATAAGGGGACTTACCAGTGGATCTTCTAGTAGTCATTCTTATTACCCAGAGAGCAAATATCAACTTTGAATCCCAATTCTTCTAGTTATCATTACTTGTTTTCTTTAGGGTCTTGACCAATGTCTTGTTTGATGACTCTACTAATCCATTCCCTTGAGGATGATATGTTGTGTAATGAGACAATATCACATTATAAGTTTGACAGAAATTTATAAATCTGACTGAGTGGAATACTTGAGCATTTTCTGTGACGATTTACACTGGACATCCAAACCTGCTGAAAATATTCTCTTCCAAAAACTTCATTACTTCCAAATCACTTGCTTTCCTGGTAGGAATTTCCTCTACCCATTTTGTAAAATAATCAGTGGAAGTCAGAATCCACTTAAACTTCCCACTTGATGGTGGATTAATTTCCCTGATAAAATCTAATCCCCATTGTCTGAAGCGTTCTTCAATAAAAACAGGAAGAAGAGGTAAAGGAGCTAACCTTTTCTTTTCTGCAAATAATTAGCATTTCTGACAAATTCTATCAACTCTGTATACATCAGCAAATAAAGAAGGCCAGTAGAAACCTGATTTAAGAATCTTATGAGCAGTTACATTCCAATTGTAATGTCCTCCACACAAAAATTCATGATACTTCTTGATCACTTCCATTGATTCTCCTTCTGTCAAACACATGAATAAGACACCAGCAGGATATTTCCAATATAATTTAGCATCAACTATAAAATAAGGTTGATATTTGAGCTTTAAGGCTATGTATTTTGATCTATTGATTGAGGGAGGGCTGGAGAAAAAACACAAATAGTGAATAATATCTTTATACCAGTCTGAGCATAGAAATTTGTACTTGATTGTTGACTTTGTTTTAATCTAATTGGTCTCCTCAATCACTTCATCTAATGGTGCAAGAAAATTAATTCCCAGAGTTTGGAAATTAGATTCTGTTAGCAACTTAGCTAATCCATTTCCTTTGACTAACTTAGTGGGCTTAATGTCCAAATCATATTCTTGGATTTTGGCAATCCATTTCCTTCTTTTTCCCTCTATATCACTCTGAATCAGCACATCTTTTACAGTAGAATTAGGTACATATGCAATTATTTGAGAATGAAGTACATATGTCCTAAAAGCTTTCAATGGCTTTACTAAGGCATATACCTACTTTTCCAAGATGTTATATTTGAGCTTTGCATCTCTGAGGACTTTATTGAAAAATTCCACTGGTTGCTCCTTTCCTTCTTCATTCTTTTGTAACAACACAGCAACAATAGTGGAAGGTGATGAAAATGAAAAAATTTTAAAAGGTTTCAAATCATCTGGACTAATCAAAACTAGAGCTTCTTGAAGAGCCTCTTTAATTCTGGCAAAGGATTCTCTTACATCTTTCTCCCATTTTACTTCAGCATTTTTCTTCAACATATCTGTTATTTTCCTGACAATCTCAACATAATTTGGAACAAATATTCTTAAAAAAAATATTTTCCCTAGGAATCTTTTAATATCTTTCTTACTTCTAGGTAAAGGAATTGTTTGTATAGCCTCAACCCTTGCTGGATCAATTTTCACACTTTAGTTTGAAACTATATGTCCCAGAAACTTGCCTTCCTCTAGAGAAAACAGGGATTTCTTAGGATTCAATAATAACCCAAATTTTCTACACTTCAAGAAAGCCTTTTGCAGGTGCTCCAAATGTTCATCATCAGACCCTGAAAAAATAGTCACATCATCCAAATATATGACTACAAATTTATCACCTACAAAAGCTATATCCATTGCCCTCTAGAAAGTAGCTCCTGCATTCATGAGACCAAATAGCATCCTGGCATACATGAATGTTCCCCGAGGTGTAGTGAAAGTTGTTTTCTTCTGATCCTCTTTCTCAACTGCTACTTGGTTGTACCCAGAAAAACCATCAACCATGGATAACCTATAAGCTCCAGTTACTTTCTGCATGACATAGTCCATCTTTGGCAGAGGATAATTATTCTTCAAGGAGGCTCTGTTCAAATTTCTGAAATCTACACACAATCTTATCTCTCCATTTTTCTTCCTAACTGGAACTAGATTCGAAACCCACTCTGAGTACCAAAGCGGAACTATGATTTTTGCTTGCAAAAGTTTCTTCACCTCTTTCTCAATAGGGGCTAGTAACAGTGGATTAATCTGTCTAAGCTTTTTCCTGTGTGGCTTAACCCCATCCTTTAGTGGTATTTTATGCTGAATAATATCTAAATCATAAGTATTTAAATCTTCATATGACAATACAAGCACATCTATGAATTTTTTCAAAAGATTTGCATACCTTTCTTTATAATCTTTAGGAACTCCCTTGAACAACTTGACTATTTTGGGATCCTATTGAGTTCCTAAATTACAATCCTCCATCTCTCCATCCTGAGATGCCTTCTTCTAATTCACTGCTACATCGTTAGCATGAAACAATATTTCAATAGGAACCAGGCCTCTGAGAAATGTATTATCTTTCAACTGAATTATTTTCTGGTCACCAATTGTCTGCTTCAGGTTTCGAGGCACATCAATTTGATCAGCTTGATCAGTTTCTTGATCAATTTGGTTTTCCTAAAAATTTCCAATGATTGTTAAAAATTAATTAATCTTCTCATCATCTTCAAACTCTTGCCAATGATTTACATTATCAGGGATTGAATGCTTGTGTCTGATTTCAATTTCATATCATAGTCTTGGATTAATAGGTGGCTTAAATGTGTTGGCTGCAACTTCCAATGAGTCTGCCATTCTATTTTCTTCTCTTTGAATAAACTAAATATTAAAGGCTTCAAAATAATTTTCAATTACATCCCACACCTCATTTCTATAGGATCTCAATTTGGGATGCTTAGTCTGACACCAATTCTAATCTGTCTTATTACTAACTCAGAATCACCAAAAATGGAAACATATTGTATTCCCATTTGTTTAGATGTTTGCAAGCTCAAAATCAATGCTTCATACTCTGCCACATTATTATTTGATTCAAATTCCAGTTTTAAGGAAAAAGGTAAAAGATTGCCTTTAGGAGATATAAAGATGAACCCAGCTCCTGTACCTTATTTAGAATATGCTCCATCAAAATAACACTTCCAAATTTTATTTGAATGCAGCTCCTTATGTACACTTTCTAAAGAGAGCTTCTTTTGTCAGTATTCAACAAATTCTGCATCTTCATTCAGCATAAAACAAGAGAGATCCTCCTTCTCTTAACCATAAATGGGAGAATTAATTGCCTCTTTCTTGGTGGTAGTTTTCATGAATCTGGTTAATCTATATAACCTCCTTGCTTCTCCATTGAAAACAGGGATGATGGTATATGTGAAATCCAAGTTAAAAAACATCCAAGCTTTGCTCCCCAGGATCTAGACAACAACATACCAAATCTAGCAGGAATATCTGCAACTGCTACGTCCATCATGATACTCTTGGCTGGAATTTAGGCCAAGGAAACAACCATGTCTTTGATAAGACCTACACACTTCACTCTCTTCGAATCAAAGGAATAAATATCTCTATATGGCTTAGTGATTTGTAAATTTAGCTCTTTCATCATAGATAATGGCATAAGATTATGTGATGCACCAGAATCAAGCATACAATTATGTAGAATGAAATCATGCAAAAGTACTGATATGTAAAAATGTGGAATAGAAGAGTCTACCTCTTCAACATGAGGGCCGAAAGTAACCAGTGGTTTCTCTTCTTGCAAATCCACAATATCACCCACCTCATCAGACTAAGACAAATTAATAAACTCTGCAATTTCTTTCTTATAACCAAGTGTTTTAGCTAACTCAAGAAGAGTTACTTGAATTTTAACTTTTTCTAAATCTTTAGACAAACTGAAAGTTTGGTTTTGTTTAATCAACTTTTCAAGTTCTTCTTGATTTCCGTTTGAATTTGCATGTTGGTCAAGAATAGTAACAATCTTCTCCAAAATATTTGAGTCATTAGACTTGTTTTGGGAAGCCTCAGCTTGCTACTTCTCTTTTCCTTTTACTGGATTCATGGGCTGCCTCCCCTTGTCTGATTGTTTTATTGAATTTTTCTACCATGGATTCGCCATTGGAGAAGGGACTGCCTCTGATTCTTTGTCTTCATCATCCTGAGTTCTCAACCTATTTTTAGATCTCAAGTCATACTTTTTATGCAATTCGGCTTGCATAAAATCAGTAAATTGTTTGCAATAGTCATCCATCTCTTCATGATCAAATGAAATATCAACTTCTTTACACTCTTCTTCACATTCTCTTTCACATTCTTCTTCTGCACCACCTTCCATGTAGATGGAAGAAATTTTCTCTTCATCTTCTTTCTGATCATCATCAGTAGACTAGGAAGGTTTTGCTTCTATATATAAGGGTGCTTGAACTTGATCCTGATCTCTTCTTTCCCTCTGCAAAATCTGCAGGGGTTGCTTTCTGAATTGGGGATTAAAAAACCTTTTGTTTTATTATGTAGGTTACTTGTTATCCAATTCCAACTTTACTAATTTGTTTGACAAATTTTTAATGATCTTGGTCATGTCATCAATCCTTTGATCTTGAATTAACTCTTCCTTAGCTTTACCTTTATCTTGAACTGAATGCTTTTCTTGAGCTTTTCCAGCAACAGTCATATTTGCGTCAATCTCCAACACATCTGTTTGGATTTGTTCAAGAGTAGGAGACCTTCTTTCTCTCAAAGTAAAAATAAAATCTGATGTAAATACCCTAGCAAAAACAACTCTTGCTCCAATGGGAGGAGGTTTCATTTCCGCAGGCAAACTATTGTACAATTTATTGAATCTTTTAATAAAATCACTCATATTTTCATCAGGCTTTTTCTTAATAGCATTAAATTCTGTCAAAGAATAACCATGGTCACTCTTTTCATGCCATCTTTGGATGAATTGTCTTTCTAACTCATCCCAATCATTAATTGAAACATTTGGTAACCCTTTAAACCATTTTCTTTCCTCTCCATTCAGGGACTGTACAAAAAGTCTCATTACTACATCTAGTTGTTCAACATTGAAATTTTCAGTAAAAGTGCAAAACAAAGGCAAGTGTTGTTCTGCAGTTATTTCATCTTCACCAGTAAACCTAGGAAGCAACTTAAGATATTATTGAGGCATTGCATTCATTGTTTGAGGAAGATTTAATGGTGCATATCTGTTCATCAAGAAAGTAGGGGCTGCCATGTTTATGCCCTGACTGACTACTCCTTGAGTAGTGGGAATCTATGTACCAGTTGTAGGTGTGGATGAATGGGATGAAACAACTGATAAAGGAACAAGTTGATAAACTAAAGCAGAAGAACTAACAACTATATTAGGTTGAGTTTCTGTAAATGTGAAAGATACAGATTCGAAAGACTTATCTTCTAACCTTGGTTCTTGGAAGTGAATGGATGAAGGCAAGGATTCTTGTTCCGAGAAAGTGAGTTTCTGGGAAATATCCTTGGATGAAATAATATGAGAACTACTGCCTGGTGTAGACAGTGTGGCATCAGGCGTAGAAAGGGTTTTTTTATTTCTGGCTCTTTTTAGAAACCAACTTTTCTAGAATTGAAAGGGTAGGAACCTTCTGCTGAGAGGTATCAGACCTCGTATATGGCCTCTTATAAGCCAGAATTAGAAAATGAAACACAGCTTTGAATATTTCCTTCTCTCTGAACAACCAAAGGAAATACAAATAAAACCCAGGGAAAAGACTTCGTTTCTTCATTCCCAGGAAACGACGCCAAAAAAAAATGTTGTACCTTAAGAGACAATCCCTTAGCTATGATAAGGAATCAATGCTTAAGCCATTTATATGATTATGTCACAAAATTATTTGTCTATGTTTAATGACCCTCAAGTATTTATCATTAAACCCTCAAATATCAAATATAATGAACATCTCACAATGATGTCTTTTGCTTATGTTGAATGAAATGACTAGAAGAAAATGAAAGAAGGAAGTTCAAACTGATATGTTGTTACATAGAATATATCATCTCAAACCTCAGAAGAATTATATGAAAGAAACAGTTAAAATGAAGGAGCGCCAATTAAGGATTTTAACTCTTGCTTACATAGGTAAAAAGAGACCTGCTACTCATTACTTCATTTCATTCAAAGATAGAAAACATAGAATGAAAACTTGAATACATATCAACATAAACATATTCCAGAAACTTTCTTCTCATTCATTAATCTTTGAAAACTTTGAGTACAAAAATTATATTCTGAAGGTCCAAAACTCGGAACCCTCCTTCCTCTAAATTATTACATTAAATATAATAAAAATCAGTTTGAAACTGCTATAACTGATCCTAACTACCTCAACTCCTTAGGATTTTTGAAGACTATCTTTTACATACTCCCAAAAAGTCTTATTACATTTACATCATCTCTGAAACATTATAATAACATAAAAATTAAAACCCTAATCTGTATGTTGAATGTGAATAGCTGACGATGTTGCTACATTTCCCAGATCAGCTTCTATTTTGTCTTTCTTCGAAGTTGAAGGATCCTTTGGCAAGTCTATTTTCCAAGCTCTGCACTTTTTCCATGTCTCTACTCTTGTCCTGGGTGAGTGTTTCAGATTGTGATACTCTAACCTGAAATCAGTAATTCAGTTGTAAGTTGGTCTTTCTATAAATAGAGTTTTTACCAGCCACAGCAGCTGAAAATGTCTCTGAAGAAAGTTGATCATCATTGCCCCGTTGAGTACCTAAGTCTTTTCATGTGTATTATCAACCTTTCTTTTTGTTAATACCAGTAATTTTTCATAAGAATCCGATGACAATAGACCTCCTCCTATTGCCCAGCATGGAGGTAAACCTGCTCTTGTTAATTTGTCCAATGATTTATCAAACTGACTTACTGCTTCTTTGATTTCAATCAACCTCTTTTCTGTAGCTTTCTTGTAATCATTCTTAACAATCATATTATTAATCTCTACTGCATATAAGATTCTATCATTAATATCATTTTCCTCCAATTCTTGGTTTGTTTTGGAATTAATGAAATCAATGAATCTTTCTGCCCAAATAGCCCTTTTGATTGTCTTCTGTCTATCTGCCATTACTTGTTCTTCAAATTCTCTAATAAGACTCCTTTCTTCTGCAACCACCATCAAGAAGTCCCAAATTGACTTCATTTCAGAAATGATATCATTCCAAATGATAGCTTTTGCCTGTATTAAAGATATGTTCCCTTTCAATTACTCTTTAAGGCTTTTGATCTCAGCATTGGCATTCTGACTGCCCATTTTGTATTTACTAGCTTCATTTTCTGCAGCTTGAATAATCTTCGATACAATCTTTAGGTCTGCTTAAGCCTTCTTTTGGTCTCTTTCCGCCATTTGCAATTCATTATTCAAGTGAGAAATCTGTGCTTGAGGATCTTTGTTACCTGAAGGGAAAACAAAATTACAAGTATGACTATCAATATGATTTTGTAGTGATATTGTAGTTTGTTTTATTTTGGAGATTTCCTCCTCTTTTTGCATCAGCTACTGTAGCAGCTTTTCTTTCTCGTTCTCTACCTCTGCAACCTCTACAGCCATTGAATGCTCCCCTGTAGGTAATTTTATCTTCTTTTGCAAAGTAGATATCTCTGCTTCAGCACTTTGTAGAAGCTTCTGCACTGCATTCTTATCATTAGGGTTCACCACAATCTTTACTACGATCTTCTTTAGTTCCTCATTTTGAATGGTTAAAGCACTAGAGTTTTCTTTTTCTAAATTCAACTATTTAATGACTTTCCCAAGAATATTCTCTACTTTCATTGCCATTGCATTAGTCTTTTTCAGGTCATTTACAATCAATTTACCTGTCTGCATATGTAAGTTCATCTTATCCAACAATGGGATTTTCTTCACATCTACAGTTATATTTACAGTATTGAAATTACTATAGGAACCAATTGACATGTTAGTAGGATGTGACAATGCAATTTTGAATTGATATTTCTCAAGATCCATGGTAGTCAAAAGCCTTGTTTGATCTAGAGAAGTCTAATATTCATCTTAGGCTTCCATTTTGACTTTCATATCTTCTGATTCCTTTCTGCAATTTGGGCAAACATTTGTTTGATCAGAGGTACTTGTTCATGAGAACTCTCATGTCTTCTGGGTGAAGCAGGAACATTTTTTTCCTCTCCCACATGTAGAGAGTAACCAAGTTGATTATATGCAATTTATTGATTAAACTTTGTCCTTTTCTCAGCTCCTTGCTCCTCATTTTCTATGTCAATTATTGTTTCTTTACTTCTTTTATTATACTTTTTTGAAATGATAGGAGTCTTAATATTTGAACCTATTGAACTCACTACACCTCTGCTAGCTATCTTTTCTAAATCTAGACTACTTTCATGAATGAAATTTGAATACCCATTCTCAATTCTCCTATTGGAAATTACACTATGTGGGTCATAAGACTAGCTTTCCCCTAGCAGCAAATGCATCTCATCTAGCATTTTAGTAACTTCTTCAAATGCCTGTCTCATATTAACAATAAAAGGACCTACAATCATGGGTAGTTTAAACATATGTCCCTTTTTCATGGGCACAAAATGAACTTGATCAACATTCATACTTTTTCGAATGAACTCCAAGGAAAATAGCCTCATGGGAATAAATACTGTATGTCTATAAGGCTCAACGCCTGCTCCATATAACCTAATTTCTGAATAATCCTCAAACACAAACCAATCTCCAAACTTACATTTTTCTCCTAAATGCAAGAATTGTTGAGCTTTGGGTAAAAAACAAGGGGGAGAAACTCCATTCCAAACCTTATATGCACTTGACATGAAATAACTGGCAAAATCAAATAGTCCATTTTCATTTTGTTCTCTCCTTACTATATCTGTCCAGAAAACTACATATTTCCTCCTCTTATTCACATCCATGATATTCAGACCTAGATGCATAAATTCCTCCAAATTTTGATATAAGAACAAGTAATTGATTAATGAAGGAAATATGAAAGAACCTGTTAATGATAAACTCATCAGCTATGAATTTACCACTTCCTGCCAATAGGATGGAAATATCCAGCACCATTCCTAGCTTCATCATCATGGAAAACATCCCTAACATCATTTTATCCACCATATTGTCATCATATTTGCCCAGAATTTTAGCATTGCTTCTTAGTGCTGGTTGAATCTCAGTATCAAAAACATCCAGAGGAAAATCCTTGTTGTCAGGCTGAAATTGTTGTGTGTTGGGTTTTAGAAAATAAACAAGTTGATTGAAGTCTTCACCTACAATATTATCATAACATGCTACCAAAGATTCATCGGAAAATTGAACACATGACTCTGACTCAGGGTAACAAAGGGCTTAGCGAATTAACAGGGCAGACACTTGCATAACATTCTCTCCCTGAAAATTCATCACATAAAATTTGCCACGATACATAATGGAAACCATCCAGGATATCAATTTAGGAAAAAGATGAGTTTTAGGGATACATGCAGACAAAAAACCAGACTTGGCCATGGTGGCATACACTGGATAAGCTTTGTCGTTAAAGAGGACTTGTTGGTAAAATGGAAGATGGACAAGGGAACAATTAATGCCTTGGATATCCCTCTCGGTATCCATGAGAGGGATATGACTAGCAGAACCAGACAGAGTGGAATGTTTGGCGATAATTCAAGACTACAAAAACCAATGACTTGCAAGGTGGCTAAATTTTAACAAGGTGATGGAAAACTGAACAAGACGCAGCACAAATTACTCTCAAACATTAACTTAATCCGAAATGACTTCGAGAAATTGCATATTTTGCTTAAACAGGTGGCATGGAGTTTTAAATTAAATGTTGACATGACGCGCCAATGAACCGTTGAGTTCACCTGACGTGGAGGAAATTTGTGAACAACTCAGCGCCTTTTGTCACTGCGGGGGTTCTCGGGGTACAGATAAATATTTTGGCTTGTCCCCCTGCATTCAATCTCCACCACACATCTGTGTTTCCCCCACAGTCAACCCAATCAACTGCAGAGGCACTCTTCTTTTTAATTAGTGCGCTAGTTATGCTCGTGGGTTGAGTCCTTCGATTAGAGTACGAGCTTTCATCACATCCCGCTTGATATAATGATCGACCTTTAAATTTAAGTCGGGGACCCACTTCATAAGGTTCGAAGTATCTAAAATTTTGATTTTAATACAACAAAAAGAAATATTTTTATGCCAAAGTATAAATATTATAATACTTTAACACATTTTTGACAATTTCCTATTTTTATATTTTCAGAGTCGAAAATAAAAGGATATTGCTAATGATCCACAATAGCTATGAACCATTCGCGACCTCCAAAATGATATGGATGAGCTCCGGCATAAGAAGAAAGTTCTCGGTGACTGCCTGAAGCCTTGGGCTACTGAAGCCCTCAATCTCTCGCAAGATTTTGATGTTGTTGTTAAGTAGCTAAACCAGACTCTGGAGAGCATCACTGCTACGACGGAAGGCCCGACTTCGTAGAAGTTGGTAGACATTGTGTGAAATGCTGCTTCTCAGAGTGAAGGTTTGCTACCCCCATTGGCCGAAGAAATCAGACTGCTGTAGGCACAGGTGCAGACCCCACCATGACAGTGACTCGAGACGAGTCACAAGATTATGTTGGGGGACCGTTGGAGCAGGGTCCCCTAAAGCTGCGAATTTTAAACATTTTTGTTTATTTTTTGTATTATTTAGTCTAACGCAGGGGTTTTGGGGTGGGTCAAAGCCCCAAATGAATTATAATGGGTCACGGGTAGACCAAGAATTCAAAAACCACAATTTGCGGACCATTGGATGCATAGGCTAAATCGATATAAATAGATGAACCTTTTTCAGTCTTAAGGTAGAAAAGAATTGAGATTGATGCTAAGCACGAATTTTTAGATTTGTTTTCGGGTTGCTAGGGTAAGGACTCCTCCTGGCTGTGTGCGTAGAGATCCTCAGTCCTGCTGTGTGTGGACCTTGCTAGTTGTGTGCGCAGGTGTTATTTTTGGATTGTAAGTGGATTTTAATATTAATATATATGCGAAGTACTATTGGACATCTAATGCTATCTGGATCTATTTTGTTATGATTGATGCGAACCCGGGTTATATGATTAAGTTGCGAAAGTGTCTGTTTAATTAATGCGAACTGTGAAAGTATCTATGTTTCTGGTATATATACTTGTGATCTATTAATTACTACTATTATAGTGTTATGTGCTGATAATTGGTATTATGCACGTGGATGCAGAAGTATTTATTCAATCTATGCATGATAATAGCTCTATAAGCCTGCAAATAGATATGTTAAGTACAAACTTGATAGGCTGGGAATGCAGACCAGCTTGACATACCTACTCTCTCTCAGGGAACAGAAACCTGGTTCCAGCACCCTCCCATACTGCTTCGGGTGAGACTTTGGCATGCACAAGCAGGTCACTACTGAAAGGGCTAGTAGTATAGGGGTTTCTTGGCAAACCTTAACCTCCGAACCTGGGTCAGGACCCCTAAAGCCAACACAAAACAAACTCAGAGTGCTTTGAGTTGAGTTTCCCCCCACCTACTTTATACTTCATGATAAAAACCCACTCCCTTAATTCTTCTCCACTTTTTTCTTGTTCCTCTCCTCACACATGTAGGTGTCCTTTGGAGAAAACTGAAGTTGATTTCTAGATATTGTTGAGGCAACTCTAACTAAATTTTTCTTATAAAACCTTTTCCTTCATACACTTCCAATGTTTCTTCAATCTAGAATAAGTTTGCAGGGGAGGTTCTAAGAGTTGCATACATGGGAATTGCCTCTGATATTTTCTTGCAGATGTTATGGAGGTTGTTGATGTAATTTTTGAAGCTACCTTTGATTATCCTAAATTTTTGTAATATTCCCAATTAGCCATGAGCTAGTTGGAATAATAATTTTTGTTTTTTCTTTCTTGTTTGATGAATAAGAGGGTATGGAGACCCATAAATCTCCTTAGTAGGAATAAAATGATTGCTAATGTGAAATGAGATCACTTTAGTGTCTTGATAAAGCACCCTTATGTGTGAAAAGGGGCTAGAGCACAAAGACTGGGTCAACTTCGACCAAATCAACATCATTGTCATGGAGGAGTGGCATTCATTATGGGACAGCACAGTTTTTTAGGGAGTCTCCATGCATGGAAGTAGTGGCTTTAATGATTGGAGCCAAGGGTGAGGAAGCTCACCAAGAATATAAGGAAGAGGATGGAAGACATTGTGAGCATGTTGTTGATTATTATTTTGATATGGTCTGTTAAGACTTGTTTGTTCTCTTTAATTGTTTAGCTAAGATTGCAGTGTTGTTTAGCACAAGGTGTTCCCGAGAGCGAATCCCACCTTCATCCTCAGGGGACTTCGAGTGCCTACTCAGGAGAATTGATTGCACTTCATTTCCACATTCCGACATCAGGCCAAAGCTTCAGTCTTATGGTACAACACAGTTCCCATTGAGGTTGTGTTGTGTTGCAGGGCAGAATTTGTGGAGAGTTCATTTGGGTGATTTTTGATTTTTTTTTTCAGTGGAGGAAGGTTTCCTTCCATTGTGAGTCTAGTTAGGAAGGCCCTTGAGCCTTATTGCAGCATTTTTCATCAGGCCACACTATCATTTTCCCCTACAATGCAGTTTCTATCTTGGACAACGTTATTTCAGGGAGGAGTTGCAGGGGTGGTTTTAGTACACCATCTGGGGAGGAGGTCTTCTAGTGAAGGGATCAGCCTTTCATCTATAAATTCTATTGAAGGTGCCTATTTTATTTGCCATATCAGATCAGCCACATATTTCCAACTATATTGTTGCAGTGAATCTTCAGCCCTAGGGATTTTATTCATTTCTTGTATTTTGGTGTATTTCTGAAAACCCTCTTGGGTTTCTTATTGAAGGTTGTGTAGATCCTAGATATTTATTTTATGTACCTTTTGAGGCATATATCAGCCAATTTATCTTTTTTATGTTCATTTGTTGTAGCAGTGCTCCTATGAATGCATTGTAGCAGTCATCGAGCATTTTGATATAGTAGCAGCACCTCATTTGGAGGATTGTTAGTTCATGTTGTATAGTTTGTGCCCCATCATTTTGTCCTATTTTTATATTGTTATGATTAATGGAAAAGCTCCATATTGGTCTCATATCTTGATGTGATGTTTTACACTGCTATTTCCATCTTTATTCACTATATTTCTGCTTTTCCCATTTGGGAATATTACGGTGGTATCATAGCATAATCTTGGCTCAGACTGTGCATCTTAAGCCAATATGTCATCAAAAGAAGGAGATCCTCTCACAAATAGAGAGAAGAGGTATCTTAGAAGAACCTACAAGTATGATTATACAGATGATAGAGAAGACAAGGATAAAACCCCTTTATCAGGAGGAGATGAGGAGGATTTTCCTAAGCTTCTTCTTCGAAATATGCAAGGCATTACAAGATAAATAAAGGATATGAGGATGGATAGACACAAAGAATCCCCTAAAGGGTTTCTACATGGTGAAGGCTCTAGAATTTCTCATCACTGGAGTGATCAACCAGTGAAGCAGCAAGTTTCCCAACGCTCTACAATGCCTACATTCTTAGCAGTGGGAAATGGAGAGTTTCAAGGACAAGAAACTCTTGAAGACTATTTCATGGAGTATGAATCTCAATCTCAGATCAAGGATCATTTGAGTTTTCAAGAATTTTTTCAGATCAAGGAAAATAGAAGACCCCGACATCATAATAGAGGTGGAGGATTCATACAGAATCATGATCTACACCAGACTATGGGTATATTTTTCTTACCCAACTTTGATTGGTCATCAAAATGCACTGCCAAATCATGGGTAGAGAAGTTGGACATCTACTTCCAGCTGAACCAAGTATCGGAGATGGAGGCCATCAAGATAGTAGCGCTGCACCTTGAGGGTGAAGCACATGATTGGTGGTTTCATGGCTTGTCTACATTGGGTCATCCCAATGTGACTGCATATTCAGAGATCACAAGGATTTTGGTGTAGAGGTTTGATCGAAGAGACCTGGAGGCACCTTTAATGGGACTAGAAAAGCTCAAACAATCAGGTAATCCAGAAACTTATATTTCTGAATTTCTAAAACTTTCTGTTATGGTTCTTGATTTATCTGCAACAAGGAGGTTCTATATGTTTATTGATGGGCTAGGAGAACCTCTTCATGGGTTGGTTAATTCTGCCAAGCCCACTACCCTTCAAGATGCCATTGAAAGGGCTAGAGATATACAAGATGCCTTACCAAAATCAAAGGCAACATTTCAGTAAAAGCCCACTTTCCCATCAAAGGGAAAATATGAGAAGGCTCCTCTTTCAAAGGAGAGCCAAAACAAAGTACCTCGTATTGATGATGTCCAAAGAGATTTGAGGAGAAGGAAGCTTTGCTTCACATGCCAAGAATCATGGGCACCCGGACAAGATGTGCATCAGGAAAGGCACACTATATAGAGGTCTTTTTAGATGATGAGGAGGAAGAAGAAGAAGACCCAAAAGGAGGTCACAATGCTAGTATAGCAAGAGATGATCCACCACCACTAGAAGGTGGGAAAGGAGAATTTTCTCCAATTGGAGGAACTCTTGCATCATTGAGAGTAGTACCAAAGTATCAGAAAACTTCCACATAGAAAACAGGGTTGGATTTGCGTAGTGGAAGCAAGGACCTAGCAGTCGCATCTATTATGCATATGACTTTGGCCCATGATACATTTCTATCTTGTGGCAAACCACCTGGGAGGCCACCTGATCAGGAGTTGGGGAGAAATATCTCACAACATGTTGCACCTCTAATAGATCCAGGAGAAGTGGGAATAGTGGGAGGTCATTGTACAGCGCAGATAGTATTGGGTAGACTTAAGGAGGAGGGAGACATTCTTATAACATCATCATTACCCACTTTCACTTCACATATTGCGCTAAGAAAGGATGCTACAAGGGTGGAGGATGGCACCATCATGGTGCAAGGAGACTATTCCTTAACCTTGGAGGCTCAGAAGATGTTCTCACTTGGGGAGAAATCTTCCACACAAGGTAGAAGATGGTGGCCACTTATGCATTCTTTGGCCAAACTCAGGAATTTTTGGATAGGTGATAGATTCCCATGGAAGGCTAACCTCCAACAGCTTCAACCTTCACTTGAGCATGAGAAACTACAAGAGGAGCACCAGAGAGGGGATAGCAGCATCCCGGTATGTGACTTTGGCATGGGAGATGTCAAACAAGGAAGCAGCCACATTACAAATTCTTTATATGATAGATCATCAGCGTTGTCACTATGGAGGATAGATCCATACTGGAAATCCCAGTTGTTGGTGGATTATTCCGAGGATGTTTTTACTTGCATGATACTTGATGACCAGCTATTAGAGGAGGGATATTCAATCAGAGATGAGGTCATATATTATCTTGGTCAGATATTCTTATATAGATCATCCAAGCTCAAGGAGAAGTTACTACATGCAGCACATGAAGATTTTCTCTTCATCCATACTTATTCCATGAGAGCATACCATAATATCATGGAGGGGTATACTTGGGAAGGCTTTGAAGAGGAGATATATCAGTGTTTGAGGAGATGCATAGATCATGTGGAGATGGAGGAGATACATAACTCTTTGAGGGAGTTATCACAGCCACCTCTTTCCTCTTTGGGAATGAGAGGGGATCTATCTACGAAACACTCGATAAGTGTGAGAAAAGTATATGATAAGGATCATGTTATTGTGCATAATGATTTACTTAACAAGAATTTGCATTCCTTTACCATACATGTGCAGGCCATTGCTCCAAATGTGAGAATTCTACCTTATAAACTCAATGGTCAACTTGGGGCCATAAACTATGTTGAGCATGGCCACTCCCTAGGAGGATATAGGGAGAAGATTTATCATTCTGTAATGTTCCCAAAATTAGTATCGAGCTAATTGGAGCATTAATTTTGCTTATATCAGCTAGGAAGTGAATAAATGGGTAAGGAGGCCCATGAGTAGGAATAAAATCCCTCATGGTGTGAAAGGGATCATCAGAGTAGCTCTATTTTGCACCCTCAAGTGTGAAAAGGGGCAAATGCATGCGGACAAGGTCAAATTTGACCAAGTCAACAGCGCTGCCATAGAGGGAGTAGATCACTTTGAAAGACAACGCAGTGTGAATGGGGGAGAGATCATTTGGTGGAGGAAAACATAATGTGTGGGGGCCAAGGCAAGAAGGATTTCATTTTTATAAATGGAGGACAAGGCAACCATAGATGGATAGGTTATTGAGGATAGAATTTGGTCTGCCTAACTATTTGCTTTCTCTAGTTGTTTAATTGAGATTGTTGTGCTGCTTAGCACAAGGGATTTCCTATTCAGGAATCCTTCTTCCTTCTTGAGAGGCCTCTTGAGGGATTTTACTTCATTCTCCACATTTCAGGCTCAAGGCCGAGCCACCTCCTTCAGCTACAGCGTTATTCCTATAGCAGGAAATGTTGTGTTGCAGGGTGTTGCAGTGGACGGTTCCACAACACTTTTAGAGCTTATATTTCAAAGGAGGGAGATTATATTCCTATGGGAGGTTAGTGAGGAAGATTCAGGAGATGATTTCATATCTTTGGCATCAGGCCAAGCATTTCCCATCACCAACAGCGCAATCCCTCTCCTTGACTACATTATTTCTGAGAGCATTTGCAGTGGGTTTTGCATTGCTAGTTTGGAGGGTGAGATCTTCAGTGTTAGGATTAGCCTTTCACTTATAAGATCCATTGGAGGAGTTCCACTTCATATTGGAAATCATATTTAGCCATCTCCATTCATTTCATGAGTTGCAGCTGCTATTCAGTCTTGCTCCTGCAACTCCAGCATTTTGTATTTTTGCACATTTCAGCGAATCCTTCCAGGATTGTCTAGAAATTGCCTTTGGGAATCTATATCTTTGCTCCCCATATTGTATGAGCTGTATATTGATATATCTATGTATTGACATCATTTTGCAGCAGTTATTCTTCATAGACTGCGCAATCATAGCCTTGGGCTTTCTTCATGTAGTAGTGTTCTTCATATTTTCATGTACATGTTTCTTGAGGCTTGTATTGCCTAGCTTGAGTTATTGCTTCCTCAAGGATTTGTATATATTATGCTTATATGACGTAATATGATGGATATTTGGATCTTCTGGCATACTATGTGTTAATTTATCACTGCTACTCCATTGTTGTGTTTACATATTGCTGGATCTCCAATTTGGGAATATTATAAGATATTGTTAACATTGTATATTTTCCCTATTTTGGGATATTATAGTGGTATCAAAGCATGATCTTTGGCTCAACCTATGAGTTTCAGCCATAATAATATAGAATAGATCAATATGATGAAGAGGATGAGATTTCTCTCATCATTTTTTAGATCCAGAAAGGACCTCTCCAAGGAGGTTAAGAAGATGGAAGAAGGAGATGAGCAAGGACCATGCACTTCCTACTCTCACCAGGAAGAAGACATGAAGCATGAATAACACTTAGAATCTGAAGTTCTAATTGAATACCTTGCTGAATACCAAGCTAAACCTAGAGCCTTCAAAGAGACTCTAGCTTTACCACAATTTATTCAGCTGAAGGAAGAGAGAAGACCCTACAGCTATGGAATGATCAGAGGCAATAGATTTCTATTGTCCACTTTTGATGGATCACTCACATGTGCAGCAGAGGCTTGGGTGATGAAGCTATAGGCTTTCTTCCTGCTACATCCTGTAGTAGATAGAAAGGCTATAGAAATTGCAGCGCTACACCTTGAAGGTGAAGCAAATAATTGGTGGTTCAGCCATTGGAGCCATGCAAGGGTATCTACTCTTGCTGATTTTTCTCAAAGGATGATCAGGAGATTTGGAAAAAGGAGGGAGGAGCCCTCACCACCAGTTGAAAAGGCATGTACCAGTGTTTTTGTAACCATGGAGGAGCAGCCTTCATCTTAGCAGTTTGGGAAGCCAACACATATGAAGAGGAAACTCTTGCAGCCCTGCAAGGAGATTCCAAATTTCACCAAGGTATGCTTAAATGTACATATCTTATCATTTCAGCAAACATTATGGATGGGTCTACATCACTGCATACTATTGATTTAGAGCAGAAGAATTGCACTGCACTGTACAAGAGCAGTGATGAAGAAAAGAGGAACCATTCCTCATGGGAGCATTCAAATTTCAGCTTCATTCAGGAAGCCATGAAGGAAGAAATAAGAAGGAGTAGACATCTGGAGATAAGAAACTCTTTCTCCTCTCTAGATGACACTCTTTCAATGAGCATGCCACAACTCAAAGAGAAACTTCTACTTGCAGCAGATCCAAGGCCTCTTTGGTTTTGAAAGGCCATGCAAGAGGAGGAGATATCATGGAGAGATTTCATTGGAGGTGCACTTCAACACATCATGGAGTGCAAATTTCTTCAACAGTTTGAGGAGGTTCTTCCCTTCTCACACTTGGATCTTTTTGGATTCAAGGAGGAGCAGATAGATGATGGAGCACATCTTAGGATGGATAACATCTCTCATGTTTTTGTTGGACATTTCTTGAGCCTTACACATCATGATGGAAGGTTTTTTCCTACCACCTATTTGGGTCCTTATGGGATCAACTTGTTCCTTAAGAAGATTGCATTTCAATATCCCATGAAATGCAAAGACAAAAATCTGATTTGGGAGGATGGTAGCCCTCATGGGAGGAGTACCAAGATGGAGGATGGAAGGATACATCCACAAATGATTGAGTGGATGTGGATGAAGAGCAATAGGCTAGTAAGCAACTTGCAGATCTATGACACTGGGCAGCAGGAGGCTTGGATGCGCTAGTTACTCTTGAAGGAGTTTGGCCATCACTTGGAATACACTCTTCCTAAGAGTATGGGTATGGAGAAGATGTGGAAAGATGCTTGCATCATTGAGCATAAAAGAGTATGGATTCATGGTGTTGATGTCACATTCATATCATTAATTATGTCTTCATCACATGTCTTGTATGATGAGAACATGAGGAGGCAACAAACACTTTTGTTGCCTGGGTTGTACTTGAGAGAGCAAGGGCAGATTTTCTCTCACATGTATGATGTTGCAGGAGTAGGATATGGCACTATCATGGTGCAAAGAGGCTACTCCTTGGCCTTATATGAATAGGAAGTAATTCCATTTTGGGAGAAATTTCCTAACTGCAGCAACATTATTGGAGAAGTCTTTGACAAGGATCATGTCAAAGAAATGAGCTATGGGTTGGAAAGAGCCTATTTGCATAGGCCAACAACGCTGTTCCTTTGGAGCATGGACTTATTCATGTATTCATGCATCACTTTGATTTCAGCACATGGTGAGAATGTTGTTTTTGCATCTTTTGATTATGTAACACAATACTTGCATCTTCTTACCATTATCATACAGTGCATTGCTCCACAAGAGGGAAAGTTTATTGATGAGCCCCATAAAGAAAAAATTTCCAACTATTATGATGGAGATAGCCATCCTTTGTTTAACCATGGGAAAGTGTTTGATTATTTATTGTATGCTCAGTTGGCACATTCACTCATTTACTATTCACTAGTAGATGTGATGATTCACACAACTAGCCATTTGTCAAAACACCACTTGCCATGCTATTTTCTGAAGTTGCAGTGGGAGAGACTAAGTTGTGTCCACTTGAGACATTATTTGTATCATGCAGCATCATGTAAAAATTTCAAAAAACTTCTCATTTGGATACCCTATGATGATCATGTCCTATTCATCATGGATGAGATGTATTAGGTCAGCTTGTTCTTCAAATATGGAGAGGAGATCCTTGGAGGATTGTTCTTCATTTTTCCACTTAAGGGAAATACTGTTGCAGCCCAAGATCAACACATAATCTACACTTATCATGAGTGGAGAGAAGGACAGTGAGGGGTAGACTACCTTGTCTGCCATGATCAGATTTTCATCCCACCTACTTTGCATGAGCCAAAGGTGGAGGAAGATTTTCAGGAGTTGCCATGTTGGAGGGTAACTCATTTTGTATGGATGATTGCTTGGGGATGGGAGATGCATATGGGGATGGTAGATCCAAATTAATTTTAGCCCTCATGCCTCAAGAAGGCCCTTCAATTTTATCCTTGCAGTTGCTTGAGGACAAGCAACATTTGGGAGGGGAGGACTGTAATGTTCCCAAAATTAGCATGGAGCTAATTGGAACATTAATTTTGCTTATATCAGCTAGGAAGTGAAAAAATGGGTAAGGAGGCCCATGAGTAGGAATAAAATCCCTCATAGTGTGAAAGGGATAATCATAGTAGCTCTATTTTGCACCCTCTAGTGTGAAAAGGGGCAAATGCATGAGGACAAGGTCAAATTTGACCAAGTCAACAGCGCTGCCATAGAGGGAGTGGATCACTTTGAAAGACATCGCAGTGTGAATGGGGGAGAGATCATTTGGTGGAGGAAACCATAATGTGTGGGGGCCAAGGCAAGAAGGCTTTCATTTTTATAAAGGGAGGACAAGGCAGCCATAGATGGATAGGTTATTGAGTATAGAATTTGGTATGCATGACTATTTGCTTTCTCCAGTTGTTTAACTGAGATTGTTGTGCTGCTTAACACATGGGATTTCCTGTTTAGGAATCCTTCTCCCTTCTTGAGAGTCCTCTTGAGGGATTTTACTTCATTCTCCACATTTCAGGCTCAAGGCCAAGCCACTTCCTTCAGCTACAGCGTTATTCCTGTACCAGGAAATGTTATGTTCCAAGGTGTTGCACTGGAGGGTTCCACAACACCACTTCTAGAGCTTATCTTTCATAGGAGGGAGCTTCTATTCCTCTGGGAGGTCAGTGAGGAAGATTTAGGAGCTGATTGAATATCTTTGGCATCAGGCCAAGCATTTCCCATCACCAAAAGCGCAGTCCCTCTCCTTGACTGCGTTATTTATGAGAGCATTTGCAGTGGGGGTTTTCGTTGCTAGTTTGGAGGGTGAGATCTTCAGTGTTAGGATCAGCCTTTCACTTAGAAGATCCATTGGAGGAGGTCTACTTCATATTGGACATCATATTCAGCCATCTCCATTCATTTCATGAGTTGGAGCTGCTATTTAGTCTTGCTCCTGCAACTCCGGCATTTTGTGTTTTTGCACATTTTAGCCAATCCTTCCAGGATTGTCTAGAAATTGCCTTTGGTAGTCTATATCTTTGCTCCCCATATTGTATGAGTTGTATATTGATATATCTATGTATTGACATCATTTTGCTGCAGTTATTCCTCATAGACTGTGCAGTCATAGCCTTGGGCTTTCTTCATGTAGTAGTGTTCTTCATATTTTCATGTACATGTTTCTTGAGGCTTATATTGCCTAGCTTGAGTGATTGTTTCCTCAAAGATTTGTATATCTTATGCTGCTATGAAATAATATGATGGCTATTTGGATCTTCTGGCATTCTATGTGTTAATGTATCACTACTACTCCATTGTTGTGTTTACATACTGTTGGATCTCCAATTTGGGAATATTATAAGATATTCCTAACATTGTAGATTTTCCTTATATTGGGATATTACACATTAAAGGTGTGCTCCAAAGGCACGCAACATTGATCACCTTCTCATAGCATGTGAGAATACTATGGCAGCAAGTAAGTGGTGGGGAAACCACTTACCATATCATTATCTGAGGCAGTCAGGAGATATATTGCGCTGGTTTCACATGTGGGACTATGATCCACCTAGATTATTGCATATGTTTGTTTATGTATCATTGGTTTTGATCCCATATATTGATGATGTCCTTATTATTTTTATGGGAATGTTTGGAGGAAAGATGGAAGGATTGGATGTGCCCTTTGGGAGAGAGATTCTCCATGTTTATTATGCTTCATGTTTTAGGGAGAACATTGAGCAAACCATGATTGCTACATTGGATCTTTTGCTTCCTAACGAGACGAGGCATTTACTTCTCATGAGTACTTGGAAGGAGAATTTCATGGAGGGATGGATTGGGAGACACTTGGCTTATGAGGAGAGCTTATCACATGAACATTGTTACTGATGAAATGGGAACTATCACCTCAAAACGGGAACTCTAGCCCAAAAAGACTCAAAAAACATGAAAAAACACCCCAAAAACAAAAAGTTTGTATTCCAGAATGCATTTTTTTTTTCTCAAGGTCAAATTTCACATTTTTATAAAATTATGCTAAAAATGAAATTGTTTCTTGAAAAAATGATTGAAAAAACACCCTCAAAACAAAACGAGTTGATGCTAGAATAACAAAAAAAAAACATTGTATCACACTTTTAACACATTGTAACAATGGAATTAAAGACAACATATTAGGACAATGAAAAATCGTAAAATTCTAAATTTTTTTATAGATGATGTTAAATATAAACAAAATAATGTCTAAAGGGATTATCATTTCGAACAATTTTTATCCATGTTGTTAAACATAAAATATCTTGACTCTAAACAACCCTAAAATTGTAATTATTTTCAACCATAACATTAAAGATAAAATTTCGTAGCGCATAAAAACCTTAATGACAAGTTGTAAATCTCAATTTTTTAAATCTTAAGTTTTCAAGATACTTGAACCATGAAATTATTGAGAAATTATATGACTTAAACAATTTTTTAAAATGAACAAGTAAATGAAAATTTTATTATTCATATATTTTTTTGTTTATATATTAAAACATATTTTTTTATTTTTTTATTGTTTTTCTATATTTTAAATTATAATTGTTTTAGTTTTAAGAAAATAAAATTAAAAATTAAAATCTTCTTATATATGTTTGTTTATATTTTAAAACATATTTTAATTTTTTTTTCATTGTTTTTTTATATTTTAAATAATAATTGTTTTAATTTAAAAAAAATTCAAATTAAATATTAAAAAAAAATTATATTTGTTTGTTTATTTTTTAAAACATATTTTTTAATTTGTTTTTATTGTTTTTTTATATTTTAAAATTTTAATTGAATAGTTTTTTTTTTTTTTTAATTAAACAATACATTTTTTTATTATAATAGTTTTTGTTTAAAAAAATTTAAATTTTTTATATATTTTGTGTTTGAAAAAAATAAAATAAAATAAAAATTAATTTGCCGCCCTCCAATGGTCGGAGGCAGGTTGGGCAGCCCTCGACGGTGCCGCCCGACTGGCCTCCAGCCCCCGGCTGGGTGAAGGGCGATTCCGAGAATCACCCTCCGCCCAGTCGAGGCCCAGATGCTGACCAGGCGGCTGCCGTTGAGGGTCGCCCAACCTGCCTCTGGCCCCCCGCTGGGCAGAGGGCGATTCTGAGAATCACCCTCCACCCAGCCGTGAGTTGGAGGCAGGCTAGGTAGCCCTCGACAGCGCCGCCCAGCCAAGGGCCGAAGACAGGGTGGGCGGTGTCGTCGAGGACTTTCCAACCTACCTCCGGCCCGCGACTAGGTGGAGGGCGATTCTTAGAATCACCCTTGACAGTGCCGCCCGACTGGGTGGAGGGTGATTCCGAGAATCTCCCTTCGCCCAGCCAAGGGCCAAATACCGGCTAGGTGGCGCCATCGAGGGCTGCCCAGCCTGCCTCCAGCCCCCGGCTGGGCCGAGGGCAATTCCGAGAATCACCCTTTTCCCAGCTAGGGGCCGGAGGGAGGTTGGGCAGCCCTCAACAGCGCCGCACGGCCTGCCTCCGGCCCCCGGCTAGGCGAAGGGCGATTCTGAGAATCGCCCCTGGTTGGGTGGAGGGTGATTCCGAGAATTTCCCTCCGCCCATCCAGGGGAGATTCTCAGAATCGTCGTCCGCCCAGCCGGGGGCCGAACGTAGGCTAGGCAGCCCTTGATGGCGCCACCCGGTCGGCCTCTGACCCTCGGCTGCGTAGAGGGCAATTCTGGAAATCACCCTCCACCTAGCCGGGAGCAAAAGGACGGTCAGGCGGCACCGTCGAGAGCTGCCTAGCCTACCTCCGGCCCCCGGCTGGGCGGAGAGTGATTCTGAGAATCACCCGTGGCTGGACGGAGGGCGATTCCGAGAATCACCCCCGGCTAGGCGAGGGTGATTTTGAGAATCGCCCTCCATCCCGTCCAGCCAGCCGAGGGCGATTCTCGGAATCGCCCTTTACCCAGCCGGGGGCTGGAGGCGGGCTAGGCGGCGCCTTCGAGGGCTGCCCAGCCTGCCTCCGGCTTGCGGCTGGGTAGAGGGAAATTATCGAAATCGCCTTCCACCTAGCCGAGGGCTGGAGGCAAGCTGGGCAGCCCTCAATGGTGCCGCCCAGCCATCCTCCGACCCCTAGCTAGGTGGAGGGTGATTTCGAGAATCTCCCTCCGCCCAGCTAGGGGCCGGAGGCTGGCCGGGTGGCGCCATCGAGGGCTGCCTAGCCGGGGTCAGAGACAGGCTGGGCAGCTCTCAATGGCGCTGCCCAGTCTTCCTCTGGCTCCGGGCTGGGCGAAGGGCGATTCCGAGAATCACCCCCATCTGCGTGGAGGGTGATTCTCAGAATCAGCCTCCGCCTAGCTGGGGGAAAATCTTGGAATCACCCTCCGCCCAGTTGGGGGTGATTCTCGGAATCGCCCTCCCCCCAGCTAGGGGTGATTCTCAGAATCGCCCTCTGCCCAGTTGGGGGCTGGAGGCAGGACAGATGGCGCTGTCGAGGGCTTCCCAGCCTGCCTTCGACCCGTGGCTGGGTGGAGGGCAATTCTTGGAATTTCCCTCCACCCAGTCGAGGGGTGGAGGCAAGCTGGGCAACCCTCGATAGTGTTGCCCTACCAATGTCTGTCCCCCGGCTGGGCGAAGGGTGATTCTGAGAATCTCCCTCTGCCCAGCCAGGGGCCGGAGGCCGGCAAGGTGGCACCATCAAGGGCTACCCAGCCTGCCTCCGACCCTCATTTGGGCAGAGGGCGATTCCGAGAATCACCCCTAGCTAGACAAAGGGCAATTCCGAGAATCACTCCCGGTTGGGCGGAGGACGATTCCGTGAATCGCCCTTGGCTGAGCGGAGGGCGATTCCGTGAATCGCCCTCGGCTGGGCAGAGGTCAATCGGGTGGCGCCGTCAAGGGCTTCTCAGCCTGCCTCCAGCCCTCGACTAGGCGGAGGGCGATTCTCAGAATCTCCCTCCACCCAGCCGGGCGCCAGAGGTAGGCCGAGCAGTGCTGTCAAATGAAGGAGATTGGGTTTTGGATCTATTCTCAGGTTCAGGTAAGTTTTATTATGCAAATTTAAATTTAAATATTTTATTTTTTACTTTTATGTCTTTATACTAATTTTCTTACTTATTTCTTTTGTGCTTGATGATTAGGTACAACACTAGCATGTTGCCTACCAAAAGGAAGAAATTGCATTTCCATTGTGAAAGACCCAGTGCAATGCAAATTTATTCAACAAATAATTAACGCTCTTGAATTCCTTCCAGATGTGAAGCAAGAAGTTGGTTTGAGGAAAGATGATTTTAATGAATCACATGTGGCAAAAAAAGCAAAGGAACCTCAACCACCATTATATGGAATGATTGGAAAGGGACACTTTGGAAGATTTGCAGACATGAAAGATCCATTAGAAGATGACAATGACCAAAATGAAGCAGAAAATGTTGCGGAAGAAGCCATCAATAATGTTCTAGATGATGTTGAACATGTATTAGTTGATATTGTTGATGATATTTAAGTTATGCTTGCAAACAAAGCTTATTTTTTAGATCTATTAATCAGTTTTATTTGTAATGTTTAGACTTTGATATTGTATGAGAATAATCCTTATTTTTTGCAAAAAACATGTGATTACTATTATTTTTTGACATAAAATTCAATAAAAATGCTATTTCTTAAGTTTTTTTGTTAAGATTTTCCCAAAAATTAGTTTATTTAACATGTTTTTTTCAACAAAAAGTCTCTAAAAGTGTATTTTTTTCATTCTATTTGTATTGAAGATTTGTATTTTTTTTGTCATATCGTTCAAAATATTGGTTTTTTAGTGACAATTATTTGATGTGCATTGAAAAATTAATTAGCAATACATAAACTTGTAGTAAATATAAACTTTATAATATTGACCCTTTTTTCATTTTTTATCTATGTGAAAAAGTGAAGATATCATTACAAATTTTTATTTTTATTTAAAAAAAAAAAAATCTTTTTAAAACACAAGTACATAAATGCACTTGAAAATAAACATCTCACAGAAGAAGAAGACATTAGAAAATGTATAGTGTCAAAATCAATCCTCCAAAAACAAGTTGGTGATGATACACCACCACTATTCAAAATCGACATAAAAAGCATAACAGAAAAAAGAAAAAGAAAAGAATATATATATATATATATATATATATATATATATATATATATATTAAAGTGCCAAAAACATGCTAAAAAAAAAAAATTGATTTTGCATCACCACTTTTCAAAATCGGATGTTTTTCTTGCTACGTCAAAAAGTAGGTACCAATGCAGTTACCTATTTCATCAGTAACAGTGTTCATGGAGGTGTCACCAATAGAGGAGGAGAAGAGTTGCCACACTCAACTTTACAGTTTCATGAGGACAAGCAACATTTGGGAGGGTAGGACTGTAATATTCCCAATTAGCCATGAGCTAGTTGGAATATTAATTTTGTTTTTACTTCCTTGTTTGATGAATAAGAGGGTATGGAGACCTATAAATCTCCTTAATAGGAATAAAATCATTGCTAATGTGAAAGGAGATCACTTTAGTGGCTTGATAAAGCACCCTTATGTGTGAAAAGGGGCTGCAGCACATAGACTGGGTCAACTTTGACCAAATCAAGAGTGATGTCATGGAGGAGTGGCAATCATTATGGGACAACGCAGTTTTGGAGGGAGTCTCCATGCATGGAAGTAGTGGCTTTAATGAGTGGGTCCAAGGGTGAGGAAGCTCACCAAGAATATAAGGAAGAGGATGGTAGCCATTGTGAGCATGTTGTTGATTATTATTTTGATATGGTTTGTTAAGACTTGTTTTCTCTCTTCAATTGTTTAGCTAAGATTGCAGTGTTGTTTAGCATAGGGTGTTCCCGAGTGGGAATCCCACCTTCATCCTCGAGGGACTTCAAGTGCCTACTCAGGAGAAGTGATTGCACTTCATGTCGACATTCTAGGATTAGGCCAAATCTTCAGTCTTATGGTACAACGCAGTTCCTGTTGAGGTTGTGTTGTGTTGTAGGAAAGAAGTTGTGGAGAGTTCATTTGGGTGATTTCTGATCTGTTTTTCAGTGGAGGAAGGTCTCCTTCCATTGGGAGGCTAGTGAGGAAGACCCTTGAGCCTTATTGCAGCATTTGGAAGCAGGCCACACTATCATTTTCCCCCACAATGCAATTTCTATCTTGGACTGCGTTATTTCAGGGAGGAGTTGCAGGGGTGGTTTCAGTACACCATCTGGGGAGGAGGTCTTCTAGTGAAGGGATTAGCCTTTCATCTAGAAATTCTATTGGAGGTGGCTATATTATTTTCCATATCAGATCAGCCACATCTTTCCAACTGTATTGTTGCAGTGAATCTTCAGCCCTAGGGCTTTTATTCATTTCTTGTATTTTGGTGTATTTCTGAAAACCCTCTTGGGTTTCATGTTGGAGGTTGTATAGAGTCTAGATCTTTATTTTCTGTATCTTTTGAGGCATATATCAGCGAATTTATCTTTTGTATGTTAATTTTTGTAGCAGTGCTCCTATGACTGCGTTGTAGCAATCATCTGGCATTTTGATATAGTAGCATCACCTCATTGTGAGGGGATTTACTCATTGGAGGCTTGTTAGTTCATGTTGTATAGTTTGTTCCCCATCATTTTGTACTATTTTACTGTTGTTATGATTAATGTAAAGGCTCCATATTGGTCTCATATCTTGATGTGATGTTTTACACTGCTATTTCCATATTTATGCACTATATTTCTGCTTTTCCCATTTGGGAATATTACAATTTTTCAATGTTGTTACTACCTATGATGATATGTTGGAGGTTCTAATGTTGCTACCATTGCATATAGAGGTCTTCTAAAGTATTTTCATTGTTGTTGTTTTTCTCCACGTATATTTATTTCAAATAACTGAATTTTTGTTGGTGTAGTTGGTTGAAGTGTTATTGTTATAGGTGATTGAAGATCTTGTAGGGGCCTATAGGATACCTTGTAGCTGCTTGGGACTAACTTCTTTTTTCCTTTGAATGTGGTGGAATTCATGGCCCTTCTTATTCATGGTGCAAACTTGGGCATGTAGGGCTTCTGTAGAATGCTACAGGACTATGTGTTTTCCTATAGAAACGAAAAAATCTCCTCAGACTCACAATTTCTTCTGGATGGAGCCCTAAGAAAAATTATAATCAAGGAGGAAGCTACTTGTGGTGATGGGGAGGTATTTTTTGTTGATGATTAGAAAAAAAGAGGGAAAAGGTTGGATTGTTGTGGATGAACAGTGGAATGAAGAAGGGGTAAATGGATTGGAAAGTGTAGATGGTATGTATGGGTGTTAGAGACTTGTAGGCACCTTCTTCTTTGCTTGTAGGTAAAAAAAATTGATTTGTGCATTTTTCCAAAATCTAGACTGCAAAATGTGTCCACTTCTTGTAGCATATGTATTTAGCCAATATCTCTCAAATGGTAGATTGTCTTCTTTTGAAAATAAATTAAGCATGTTACCATCACCCTTATGCATCTCCCCATAAAAAATTCAGTGAATGGATGCATGAATCTTGAGAAAAATGAAAAATGGATATAGGTGACAGTAGACAATTTCTTGAAAAATATACACTGGAATTTCCTGAAAGTTTTTTAGCATATTACCATCACCCTTATGCATCTCCCCATAAAAACAACTATCCCAGTGGATGCAAAAATATCAATAAAAATGAGAAATGGTTGTAGGTGATGGCAGCCAATTCATTGAAAAATATAAACTGAAATTTTCTGAAATTGTTTGAGCATATTACCATCACCCTTATGCATCTCCCCATAGAAATAGAATCAAATGAATGCATTGTTTGTAATATATGTTCAAAACAATATTTCCCCTTTTTTAATAATTCTATGACTTTCCTGTAGCAGTACAGAGCTTTCCTGTAAATACTTAGGATAGTGAGGAAAAGGAATGAGAATGGATTGGGAATGATGGGTGAAGGTTGTGGGTGGATAGGAAATGGATGAGAGTGATGTGGGGAGGCTTCCTTATTCCTCTCGAGATGCATGGGTTAGGTTTGAAGAAAGATGTGTCGGGTGGTCTGCTTATTCTGTTTTGTTGATTTGTTTCTACACATTCATCAGGGTAAGAAGAACACCCTTTATCATTTTTATTTCTCTTTTTTTTCTTTATTTTTCTTTTCCTTGAGGCCCACTGGTTGCCTCATAGATGTTTTCAACTATTAGGTTTCCCCTAGGTGCCTCAAAGGAGGTTTTATCTTAGGAGTATTTATTTATCCTATTTATTTTCTTTTTCTCATGCTCACAAGCTACCTCAAACAAGTTTTCAACTAATGAACCTGCCTCAAGCACCTTAAAGGAGGTTTTTGTTGATGTTTCGGAATGAAAGTGTCATTCTAGTACCACACCCACATCAACATCTCAAACTTCTCAACAATTGTCGAGAATTAAACGTAACATTATCCTGCAGTTTAAAGGAGCTTGAGTTGGAGTTGAGTCCATGCCAATAATGGAATCACTTAACCTACTATATTTTCAAGGAGCTATAGCTGATAGGGAAGAATCCTGCATCTTGCAACCCTGACAGTCAAAATAAATAAAAACTTATTTACTTTAAGCCTAAACAAAAACTTATGTACAAAAAGTAGAAAACCAGTTAGTTTTCTAAGAATAGGAACTTATATTAATGTAGGGCCTTGACTACCGTAACATAAATTAAAGAAAAGTAAATGACTACAATGCCTTTATGCATGAACAATTAAATAAAAAATATCCCTCTTTATGATGTCAAACATTAAATGCATATGTAAATGAGTGAATAGGTGAAGTCATATTATGCATAAGTAAATGAGTGAATAAGTGAAGTCATATTGTATACTTAATGTTTCACATTAATAATGTTTTAATTGTTTGATATGTTTGTATTGTGATATGAAAACCTTAATCATTAGTATGATATGGATTGTTAATTCATAATGAATAAGACTTATTTATACAACAATTAAATATTGTGAAAGAGTATTAATTAACCCCTTTATTAATATGATTTTAAAGGGACAAAATGAACTTTAATGGGGTTTGAAACTATGACCTCTAAGTTGAATGACTATTGACTTTATCATTAAACTACACAAACAACTTATGTAATTAATTCTTTAATTATGTAGTTAAGTTGTTGTATATGCATTTATTTTATGAAAATTAAACCTTTATTCATTATGTGAAATTTATGCTTAGGTTATTTAATGAATAAGATTTATTTTATGGACATATAGCGAATAAATAAAATCATTAATATTGAACAAAAATAAAATATATACATAAGTGAAAGAAGATTAAAAAAAGCAGCTAACTAAAGTGAAAGTCATGAGTAGTATATTATTTTCAAAGTTAGGATTAGTGTAGGAAGCAGTAAAACATAGTAAAAGATGAAGAATTTACATAACATGAAAATAACACACATAAATTACACTATAAACAGGAAATTAAAACATTTAAAAAAAGAACAATAAGGTAAAGTTTAAAAAATTAATAAGAACCCAGATGCCAAAGACCTTCAAAGAGTGATTTGATAAAAAGGAGAAATTCTTTATTTTATTGCATTCTCATCCAAGTATACTTATATAAGGGTGGAATATGAAGGGGAATGGAAGGTGATGCACAATCATTTTAAACAGCGAGCAAGAAGATGTTATCCTGCGTAACAGTCATGAAGTTAGTTTTTACATTTGCTCGGCTATAAGCTATGAAGTCATGTTCCAGGAAGAACTTGAAAGAGGCATCCTACAAACCTGAAAATTGCATCACACAAATAGAAGTTAATTGCATTGCCAAAGTTACTCCCTTCGTAGAGCAACTACTCCAATCTCAAAGTCTCCCTTGTACATGGATGTTTGTAGACATATAAGCCCTGCGCAGTAAAAACCTTAACGACCCTTTAAAATCATAAATGACGTGTACATATATTGATAAAGGTCACTCTCTCAATCTACAATAAAGTGGTCTATTCGATTTTCTCGAATAGACCATATTCATACTGTGCCAGCATATTATTAACCTTGTTAATAATTAGATGTACACCAAAGTGGGCTGACAGCTTTAGTAAGGGAGACGGGCACATTTTCCTAGTAAGGGAGATGGCACATTTTCCTTTAATTCATATAGAAAAGGAATTAAGATTTATGTATCAATTCATATAGAATGATCATAAGAAAGGAATCAAAATTTATAGAATGATCATAGGAAAGGAATTAAGATTTATGTATCAATTCATATAGAATGATCATAAGAAAGGAATCAAGATTTATGATACATAAAGGCTAGAAAAATTACTCACTCAATAATTTAGGCTAAATTAGCCTTTAGCCTTTGATGACAATGAGGACAGCCGATAAAAATGTCAATTACAAGATAGAAAGGAATCAAGATTTATGATACGTAAATCCTCGTAAAAATGCCTATCATAAATCCTCATAAAAATTCCAATTACAAGATAGAAAGGAATTAAGATTTATGATACATAAAGGCAAGAAAACTAAGGCACATGAGTGAGGACTTGATAACTTAGAAATGAATCAAGATTTATGATATATAAAGGCAAGAAAACTTAGGCACATGAGTGAAGACTCGATAACTTAGAAAGGAATCAAGATTTATGATACATAAAGGCCAGAAAACTTAGGCACATGAGTGAGGATCTTGTAATGACAGAGGGGGGTAAGTTATAATAATAAATGGGAGTGAAGAAGAAGTACCATTCTTTTCACTAAGGCACCCATGCTTTAAAAGGTGGATAACATTAATGAATAAGGAGGCCACTTTTCTTCAATAACAAGGGAAAAATTGTAGGACACTTCACATGTGTGTAATCGTAATTGGGAGAGACATAGGTTATTCCCTGTGTTGTTTCAAAATGAAATGTCCATTGTATATCCCTTCATTCCTATGAATGTTCATCAAATGAGTCATTTGATCTTCATATAAATGGAGTTGAGAATGGGAAGGAACCTGCAATGGCTTGTAGAACTTTTGTAATTATTGGTGTGCGTTGACAATTTTCACTTGAGTTTTTTTCTCTCTTTCTTTTTTATTTTTATTTTTCTTTCTAATTCTATCTTACTCTACCTAAAAAAGAAAATATTTTTCAGGTATAGGAATACTTCCAATGTATCCATCTGCACACCAAGATGAAAAATAAACTCTTGTGCAGGTTTTAAATATATGCTTTTATATATACCAGAATATGAGAGACATGTTACTTTGATTGTGATGATTCCAAGAACTGTTGAAGAAGGGTGTGGTGCTCCAACTTAATGTTTGTCTAGAACCAAAGTTTAATATAGTTGTGATGCCCTTGGTTCACTTGATCATTTGGATCATTATGCATGTCTTCTCCTAACATGCCATTGAAATATTCTACTATTTTTCGAATAGTCTCTTGAACACATAATGTATCTCATGATAG
The DNA here is from genome assembly GCA_034641835.2 of Pinus albicaulis. Lineage (NCBI taxonomy): Eukaryota > Viridiplantae > Streptophyta > Pinopsida > Pinales > Pinaceae > Pinus > Pinus albicaulis. Next base: position 645,288,588 of record CM076583.1, on the reverse strand, counting down.
GCATAGTATAAACTCCTCAAACTCAGGTTCCAATTGATGATTTCCATCAAATGTGGTCCATGATTCTTTAGTCTCCTATGGATGTTGTTCTCAGTGATAGCAAGAGAATATTTGTATTGCAATACTCTTTCTGACCTAAGATGAATATCATTTAGATCAAGAGGAGTTGTTTGGAAATTTTTTACCTCAACATTGTAAGTGGGTTGAGTTACTTTATTGTTTGGGTTCAAAATTGGATATGATGGTAGTTGAGTGGGAGTGAGTCTTTGAGATGGTTGTGGTTGAGCTTTTGGTGGAGGTGGAGGTGGATGGTATTGATATTGGAATTGAGGATACTAAGGACACTAAGGGAAATATGGATCACCCCATTGAGGAGGATGGCGTTGATATTGCTAAATAGGAGGATTGGCATATTGGGGAGGATAAGATCATGGAGTGGGGATAGACCAAGATGAGGTGCTATATGGATACCAAGGTTGAAATTTTGAATTATAAATTGTATTGAACTTAGGAGGGGTAGTTCATACCTTGTTGATATGGAGTGACAAAGTAGAGATGCTCTATGCATCCTTCTAACTTCTTTGCCACATCTTCTTCTTCTACCCGCAAGAGTGAATGGTGATGTGGTTCTTACTGCACCACATGATCAAGTGGGGTGGTTTGTGGTATTGAAGAAATATTTTTATGTTTTTATAAAAAAAATTAAAAAAAAAAAAATTGAATGAGAATGTTAATGCAATGCAATTTTATGTTTTTGAAATGAATAATGCTTAATACATTTTATTTTTTTACAGAAAATAAAAGAAATGAATCAACTAGGGAAGAAATCAATACATACTTTGACACCTCCCCGGAAACGACACCAAAAAGTGATGGCCCTCGAGACTACAACAAGTATGTTGAAACCCTTTAGGGTCTCAACATTAATTATCAACCCGGGGTTCAAATAAACTTAATAGGGGTCAACATTATGTGTGCAACACTCAATGAATTCTTCCTTTGTTGATATGTTACAACTGGAAGGAAGCTAAAATGTAGAAAGACCAATTTTACTATCTAGGCTACAGGAAATTCTCAGAAAACCAGAGAATAAGAAATAAACCTATTATAACTTGCAGGAAAGGAAACAACAAAATAAATCATGTTCTATTTACAGAAAAGTAAACGATAGAAGGTAACACTACTCTACTTGCATAAAGGTAAATGACAAGAAATAAACCTACTATGTTTTTTAGGAAAATAAATGGCACAAAAGAAACATATGCTAACTACAAGAAATCGAATCAAATCAATTCAATAATGCTAGAGAAAAATAAATTCTATATTATGATTCATGACCATTCAACTTGTAGTTGAAAGAAGACATCAAACAATAAATCCAAATTACAGAAAGAAAGCAATTTTTTGCTACAACTACTAGGGTAAGGTTTATAAGGGGTCTTTGAACCTCTAAAATCCATCTCGAGGGTCTAATGAGAATTGTAATATGCTAAGGAATGGTAAACAAGATTTGGGTACAAATATGGTTGCGTTCTAAGGCAATCTACATATTGTTATAGGATGACCATGTTTTTCTACAAGAAAATGTTGAGAGTAGTTTTATGAGGTTGAAATGTAGTCTGAGGGGTGAAGAAGGTAGAGGAAGGTTGTAGATGGGTAAATGAACCTTTTCCAAACTTAGGTGCATCCAATGGATCAATTCATGCAAGGAATATGCAAATCTGGGTTATCCTATAACTCTGCAAAACAAGTATTTACTTACACAAAATGAACAAATATGTGAATAGCAAGTAAATAATAGAAATATAGGTAGGCTAGTGCATGATAAAGAATACTAAATTGGATAAAAGTACTATGGATAAATTCACTAAGATGTGATGCAAGAAAAAAATTTATGAACAAACTATTTTTTCAACCTGCGGAAAACTATATTAAGAACTGAAATTGCAGAAATATATATAGTTTAACTAATGCATGCAAAGTAAAAATACACAAAAAGGACTTGAGCACGTGGGTTGGGCCCTAACCCAAGGAGACCTAGGTCCCTTAAATAAAAATCAACCTGAAAGAAAATTATTATTTTTCATTAATCAAGAAATGTGTTGATACATGAAGTATGACAGAATTGTTTCTATCATGCAAAAAGCCTTCATTGTTACTGATTATAATCTCCCAAAAGTCATATCCCCCAATGGGCTACTCAAGCCTTTTATTTATACAAAAATATATAATGGGTATACTCCTTAAAGAGAGGTCTACTTCTTTCCTAAAAATAGGATCTAGTTCCATGTGACATCACAACTACAGAGAAGAGAAATGACTAGTCTAAGTCAGTTGAGTTTTGGTCATCTTGATGCAGGGAATAGTTTCCTTATTTTTCTATAGATTGGATTTCATGTGTTCTACATCAAATGTTCTCAATATCCTACACAATAAATTCATTATGAACACGAGATATGAAAATCATCTCTAACATTCCTAAGAACATATTAAAAATGAAAAATCCTTTATCAAGTGCGGAAGGAAAGCTTAAACGTGCCTAGGAAAGGTTAGGTGGGCCTTAATTTGTATCTAATTTGGAGGCCCATCAAGGAGGACATATTTTGTAAATAAAATGAGCTAGAAATATTATCTATGGAGATAGAGGAAGCAAAGGATAACAAAAATACAAATATCGATGTAAAACAATAATTATTAAAGTGTGGTTTAATCTGATTTAACAAATTTATGATTAATCTAATTGGATGTTTGTTATATAAGTGAATTGTTGAACTATCCATCATGGATATATGATGTTAATTACAGGTAATGTCAGATTGGTATTAGAGTGTGAAATGAAATCATGGTGGAGCAGAATACCTTAGGGACTAGGCGATTGTGATGACACTAGAAGCCTATGATATGCATTTATTGCCATGAGATATGCTATGAAAAATGTGTTGTGTTGCTAGATCAAACCATAGGAATGCCTTGTTTGTGAGACTCCATCAAGGCTTATCATGTGTTAGGAATCCTTGCCAAGGAATGGATCACCCGAGGGACTAAGGAGGTAGAGAAGGGGATTCCTAAACTTGGAAGGTGTGTGATTGCAAGGAAGAGGAAACTTGAAGTGAACTCGTTTTCAAATATTCATGTGCATACATATTGGGACATAAAATTCATAGGGTGTGTTCCAAAAAAAAATGAGCTAAATCTATTCCCTGAGAAATCATTGATGATAATGAGAAACATGGCTAAATATGATAATTCAGGACATTGAAAATGTCATTGATGTGAGATCTATAGCTATAAAGCTCAATTATTATTTTTTTCCTATGTTATAGAGAACTGAGGATGGTTTTCCTTTAAGGGGTAGGGTTCGTAACATTCTCTTGTTTTACCCTTACTCTTTGTAATGATAATTGTGATAAGTGTGGAGAACCATGACTAGATGGAACTTTGATTTTAAACACAAAAAATAATAATTTAAAATTAATTAACACAATTGAAGAAGGGGCAACCTTATGGATCCTTGATCTAAGGGAAGCTTTTTATCCCACTTGTTTTGAAAATCCATTACCCATCCAAATTTAATTCCTAAATTCACTTGCTTGCTAACCTATTTTCGAAAACTCATACCCTACTAAATTAAATATTGAAATTGCTTGCAAACCCGGGAATTCATTACTTGATATATTTTGATATGATGTGAATGTGGTTGAACTATAGCTATAAATGTCCTTTTGACAGTGCATTTATGAGGGTTCAATGAAATTTTTTATGATATTAGACAGGGAAGGTGGAAGTGTAGGCGACTCCCATTCCCCTTTTCCTCATACAGATCAAAGAGACTATTCAGGATAAAATGCATTGAAGATCCAAGACACACTCTTGATAACACTTGAAAGAGCCAAGATAATATACACTCTAGAGAAACACACAAAGAAGGGAGTTTCGTGCTCTCTCTCTCTCAAAGCACATTAAAAACTAGAATAAAATATATATACATGCACAATAAAGGGTACTAGAGGTCTCTCTCATTCTCTCTCATTCTTTATCTCGTATTGGCTCATTTGGGGGTTTGGTTGGACCTCATTTTGATCAACAATTCATTGTTAAACTCTTAGTCACTCCTGAGATAGAGTTGGTCCACTCATGCCATCATATTTTCCTTTGGATGTTTTGTACTCTCTCTAATTTCTAATATTTCCATTGGACTAATTGGTCGTGCGGGGAAAGTGTTTCTATATTCCTAGAGAACAGATTGTGTTTAAGGAAAATCTTGAGCAATGTGGAGCTATGGACCATACTAAAAACTTTGTTCTTTCCATATGGTTAATGAAACACTAAGTGTTTTATGAAGGGATGATTGAACCTTGGGTGCTTGCAATTAGGTTGATGAAGTAGATAGTGCTTTCCATTAGCTAATGAACCATTAATTACTTTCAAACTGGTTGATTAACCACCTTCATAGTGGATTTAATCCCTTGAAACTAAGTGATATACCCCCCTATAATTTGGGTGAATCTCTGTGTTTTGAAACTCAGAGAGTCGATGAGTTACTACAGTGCTTACTGTTGTGGTAAAACACAACCCCGCCATTTTTAACTTATGTACTTCAAATAATGGGGACCCTTTCTACAAAATTCTTGGCTAAACACCTTTTAGGATTTTTATTAAGTTAATTATTTTGTAATTTTGTCATTTTTCATTTTTATCGGATTTCTATTTTGATTGTTTCATTAAATCTGGTTTTTTATAAGTTTTCCAACGATACTAGTTTCACATCATTTGGTAAAATGTTTTGTAAATGACACTCCTTTGAAGTTTTGATTATTTTCCCGCTTGGGTTAAAAAACATGTATAAAGTGTACCAATATTTTAATTCTTGTAGTTAAAATTGTCATTTATTGTAAATATTGACCTCACTTCATTTTTATTATTTTTCACATTTTTCCCAATATCCAAACACTTGATAACTTAAACTATATTTAAAACTCATAGTTTAATGCTTTAAATCCCATTTAATCCCCAAAACCCACTTATTTTAACTTCCAAAATTTCAATATTATAGCTCTGCCACCCATCAAACCACAGCTTAAAACCTTTGGTAGGACCCCTTACCTTTTCGCATATCGACCATCGCAAAAAATTGTCAACACATTCATGTGCTATCCTTCCGAAATGCCGATGCGATATCATGTGAGACCCTTACCTGCCTACCACATCACTCTCATCGCACATTACATATCTTACTGTTTTATTGCGAAACATTTATCGCTAACCGTCTCTAATTGTGATTTGTGATAAGCCTCTAATTGCAATTTACGATAAACCTTTAACTTTTCAATTTGCAATTTGGTCCCTTCCTACCACGTTACCTGCCTGCCACTCCTTCACTCCCAACATGCATCGCATATCTTACTTTTTATTGCCAAACATTCATCGCTACCCATCTCCAAGTGCGGTTTGCGATAATTTTTGACTTTGCGACTGCGATTGGCCTCACCTCTACCAACCACATCACTTTCTTTTACCGATATTCCCTCCTCTATTACTCCCTTATCACTCCATAATCTCCCTCCACTCCTCTCTCTCTCTCACATATGGTGTACATTTTTTATATTTTTTGAATTATTAATTAAAATAAATTATATTATATAATATTATAATTAGTATTATATTTTAATTTTAATTTTAATATAATTTAAATTATAATATGAATATGATATTTTAATATTTGAATTAATCAATAAATCATTTTTTTTATTAATTAGTTTAATGGTATTTTTTAATTAGTTTTTATTAAAATTAATAATGTAATTATAAATTAATTAATAGATAATTATAACTTAATTTAGAATTAGATTATAACTAAATTAGATGAATAATATAATTGAAATTAATTAATTAGTTATCATAATCTAATTTAGGATTAGAATTTAATTTAAAATTTTGATCTTTTTAGCCCAAAGAACAAAAATTCCAGATTTTTGGCAATTTTAATATACCAACTTTAGAGGCTCATAAATGGAGTTTTACTTGGCCAAATGAGGCCCAGGACAGCTCATTGGAAAGATAAAATGATGAAAATTATTCCTGAAGAGGTTTCATTTCCAGGTTTGATCATTTATTGGGTCTAAAATTCAGTAAAATATCAAGCTACGAATTTTTCAACAAAATTTCTGAGTTTTATTTTTTGCATTTTAATTTGTCACGACTTCTTATAAGTGCAAATCCATTCATCTATGTTCTCTTTGGCCAATTAGATCAGCAAAGACATCAAAAGAAAGCTTGTATTTCCTTTTAATTAGTTATTTAATTAAGTTTTAATTGGATTTATTTTAGTTTCTAGATTTGACATTTTGATTTTATTTTTGCATTTTAATTTTGTTTTTTATTTGTTTTCCAGGAAAATAGTTGAGGAGATGAGAAGAAGAATATCTAAATCAATGAGAAGGCTCCAACAATTGAAAAATATGATTTTGAACCAATTAAAATTGATGGAGAAAAACCACTCTTCAAACAAACTTTCCTATAAAGAAATCCTTTTGTAAATTTTCTAAATAGTAGATATCAAAATGTAATAAGGGGCTTCTCTCCTCTGCAATTCTGGAATTATAAAAAGCACTTTTGTAATAGGAATTTATATTTGTAGGGTGAGAGGAGAGGAATCTCAGTTATGGAGATTATTGAGGTTTTTCTTTTACATTCTGAGTTATGTATAATGAACAGAGTCTTGCACTACTGTAGCTCTGATTTTGGAAGCAGAATTTCAGGCATTGTAAAAGACTGTTAGAGACCGGAGCTGGAGAAATGGACTTAATAAATTGGTATTTTTATTTTAAATGTCCGTTTCATTTTATGATAACATAAATGTGTCAAAGTGTCCAGCCCCAAGGGTTAGCTCAATCGGTTGAGTCCCCGCTTGGAAGTACTCCCAGATTGAGAGGTCACGGGATCAAATCTCCTAGACGCCCGCGGGGTTAGGCCTCAGTGTTAGGCCGACAGTAGATCCCTTTGGGAGGATTTACTGCGATATATTAAGACCGTGGATGTAGCTAGTACATGTGTGCGGGCACATAGGAACGTGAACCACTATGAAAAAAAAAAAACATAAATGTGTCTATTTACTTGCATACTTGTGCACTTCTGTCGGTATGAGTAATTTGCCTTAATTTATTTTATTATTTGTCTCTACTCTTATGGGTTTAATTTTTATTTCTAAGTAATTATTCACTCAGAAATCTGACTTATAAAACTGATTTATTAAATAGTAATATGTTGTGAAATATTTCCGCATGTTATTGTTTAATTATTTAAGTTCTTGATTAAATGATCAATATCCTTTTGAGAACTACTTCCTTAGTGTTATTGATTGATTATTTCAGTTAAGAGGTCTCTAGATAGAATGTGTTTGGTACTCACAATGTCAATTAATTGAACTATTTCGTTAGCTTGATATTCATTTAAAACAAACATATTTAAATCTCAATTATTTAAAACATCTTGCTCTCAGTTGGGATAGATCTATATCTTCCTAATTAAGATAGGATTAAAATAGTTTATTTTGCTTGCATCTTAGAATAATATTGCATTTAGATTAAATTCTACATCCTTAAAAAGTCCTCTTTTCAAAGAGGAAAAACTTTAGTTGTGGCATGGCTAAGCCCAAATTAGCTTAAGGATCAGTTTCTTGCCTGATCAGCAAGATCAACAATCTGATGTCTCTTTCCCATTGGTTGAAAAAATTCATATTTTAAGCCAATGGATATTGAGAGAAGGTAACTGGACCTAGTTAAACCATTCGGAGCCACTATTCCAAACAGAAAAGGAACTACTTTAAGGTCCAGACCGGGTGGTTATCCCCCATGTTATTGCAGCGAATTTCGAGGCCTCAACACTTACTAATAGAGAGAAATTAATGAACCACCTAGAAAATGGACTCCATTTCATGAGTATTAGACCAAGTTCTTGGCTTGATGGGGCCTAGACCCAGGTTCAAATGTGGTTGTGCAAACCAACAAAACCCACTATTACCAACCCTTTTGGCAACGATCTGCTTGTGTAGACCGAAATCTCACTTGAGGAAATATAGGGGAATGCTAGAACTAGGTTTATGCATCTAGAGGGACAGTGGATTGTGGATTTATGGATTTATTTCCTTAGTAGAGCTTCTCAGAATAGATCTATCAATTATACAAGCGATGTTCAACATATCTGTTGAAATTAATGGTGGATTGTGTGATCTTACTTAATCATGCATAAAACAAGGTAAACAACCATAAACAGAACTATGCTATGAAATTAAAGACCGAACCCCTTATTCAACACAAATATTGATAAATAACAAGGTAAAACACATCAACAGAAACAAATATCTATTTCAATCAGTTGCAGACTTCCTAAGGTCTCTACGCACTCAGCTGTAGGAGCCTTTCCTCTAACCCAGATCCACATACTCTGAATCAAAACATTCTTACATCCAAATGCATCTCATCAACTTAGACTTAGACTTAGACTTCTATCTAGACTCCTTATATACATTTTGCATTTACAATACCATGGTCCAAAAACCATGGGCGGAGTTCAATGTTCAAAAAATAAACCCATCCCATTACATAATAAGGGGCTTTGACCCACCCCAAAGCCCCTAAGACTCAAAACGAACTTTGTGTTTCATGCTCTTATCCTTGATCTGTGAAGTCTCTTATTTCATCGAGGGGTCCCATGTCTAACAGACCCCCAACACAAAATTGTGACTCGTCCCGAGTCACAATGTTGCTGTGCCATCGATCTTCGCTTTGATGCCACTCAAGGCATACTTTAATGGAGGAATCGCTTCGGCGCACTACTTTTCAAAATCTTTGACTTTGCTGAAAATCATCTCTGTGACTATCTTGGTTGGCTTATGCTTAAATCCTCTCTATGTCTTGTGTAGTGCTTTCAGCTTCATTACTACAGTTTTGGAGAGGTCGCTGGCCTTAGCTTCCCATGGCTTTATTATATCTATTAGTAGTTTCTCCCTCCTATGAAGCTCATCGACATGCCCTTGTAAACATTTACCCTCTTGGAGGTGGGTGAACCATTGCATCGGTGCTAAGGTCTTGGTAGTTACCTTAATCTGATCCATTTGTTATAGATTTTCACGCACTTTCAAACTTTATCTATTGCACCTAAGGGTCCTCTTGCATTGAGGCCCATACATCCATGAATTCTCTTAATACATTTGAGAAATCCTGTATACGCGACTCAATATGATCTGTGGCAGCTTTGAGCTCTACTGCGCGTTTTTCCTGGACATTTGGTGGAGTGGTCAACTATAATTGCATATACAGCTCAACTATCTTCATCTGTAACTCAAGGTGCACTTCTTCGACCTTGGATTTTGAGTCCTTTAATATTATGGCAAGCTTGGCCACTTTTTCCTCTAGCGTAGTTGTAGCCTGAATTTAGAGCTCTCGTCGCTCTCTGCAAGCCTTGGAGATGGCTTCCTCTAGCTTCTACTTGTGTATGGTCTCAGCCTCACGCTCTTGTACCACAAATTATTTCTCCTCAACCATACTATGTTGTTCCCGCCGAACATCCTGAATGACTACAAGAGCGCGCTACTCTTTGATCTTCAATTCTTCGGCAATACCCTTATGGAACTCATGCAAATCTTCGAGTGGTAGTGTGGAAAGATTCAACTTCGTGTTCTGTTAGTGGACCTCCTGCTTCATATTCTCTATAGTGTCGAAACATAATTTTCCTACAAGAATCGGCACTGCGCAGGTATTAGTTATTAGTGCCAGCTCATGTGTTATCGTCCTTGTGCTTGTTGGTACCTTGCTCACTTGACTCACTCTCACCTGAACTGCGCTCATCTAAACCTGCAAGTCCTTTAGCCCCTTATGAATGTCTGCCAAAACCTTATTGTATTGTTCTTTGATTTTTCCCCATAAGTGCTCCATGACATTCTTGACAGCATCGCCAATATTGTCAAGGTCCCCTTCAGTAAGGACCATTTCTTCTGGGTCGGTGAACCTATCTAACTTCACCTTATTTATCATATTTCCCTTCTGCGGCTGACGTATTTTGGTAGTAAAAAAGGGGGCATCATATGGATCAACGCTGATTTCATTTCCATGAACATCACCCCCTTCTGTCTCTGAAATCAATGTCTCTATATGCATCTTCATTTCAGTCTGTTTACAAGTCATAAATGGGACTTTCTGGTCCTTCTTTCCCGTTGGTGTGGTGGTCATCGCACCACTCGTCCCTACTTGATTTGCGCCTTCAGTAAGCAGATTTAACTAATATTTTGTCCATTTACTGATGATGGCCTCCACATCCTCTTCTTCTACAAGGTACGGAAACTCGTAACATACCCTAGAAATATCCGTCTTTGCTTGGATATGTATGTGGTGGAAGTCTGCTTTAAACTTTGTTATCTACCATTACTGAACTGTCACAATGCTTGGTGATAACTAGGGCTTTTGGTTAATCACTGTCCACAGACTCATCTCAAATCCAACCCAAAAAATCTTATTTTCCATGACCCTGGTTGGTTTCATCAAATGCCACAACGAGGTATATCTAACTGCCTCACAAAAATCTGGGTCCGCAGTGGGGAACTATGACTCCTCGAGCTCTCTCCAAGGTATCAATGCAATGAGGATAAAGAGGCACGTGTAATGGAATCTCTTGCCCTCTTCTTGAGATGCTCTACAATCAGCAAATAATTCTCTACATAATTATTATGCCCAGTTATAAACAACGCCTTTGGCGCACTTCGCATCCAAGGATATGATTGGCACAGAAGCCTCCTCTCCATGGCTCTTTCTTAAAATATTCCCTGCTAAAATGTGCACGGTAAATCATACAGTTCTATTAGAAATGGAGTTTATTAAAAAACCTCAGGTTCTGTTTGAAAAATTGAAATATTTCTTCTTCTGGTTCACGAGTTGTTTGTCCTGATATTTTCCCACAAAATCTTTTGCGAGGTCCAATCCAAGATAAGGAAGGGTCGTAATCCTCCTGATGAGCATCGCACCCATATGGATCTTCTTCCCTAGCCACAAACATTTATCGTGCACCAATGCCAACAGTTATCGCACAAAAATAGTGTTAATAAATCTTCACTCGAAGTGTGGAACATACAACATGTTCTGTATCCTGACCTCCTGGATACTAGTCACCCATTTCATAGGATCCAGTATTTGCACTCCTCCTTCATAGGTTCGTTGGCACAAATACCTGTTGGGCTCGAACTGCAAATATTTAATTCGATCATTGAAGTCCCAGTCCTTCATACACAGCTGGGGTACTTAGGCCAATAACTCTCCTTCAACTGGCACTTCGTCCAGAATCAAAGGCGTAAAGAACTTGTATTTCACCGCGTCCAGATCCTTTGTCATAGTCTTAGCTTCCAGCTTCCAGGGAAAAATATACGGGGACAACCTATAGATAAGTTCAACCTCCTCGCTATCAATATCCTCTGGTGCTACGTCATCTTCATAAAATTATATCTCCACAACCTTCTTTTATCGATCTTGGGCCCCCATACTCTAATGTTCCTTAGGTCGTTTCTTCTGGGGCGATGATCTTGTCACTGGCTTCTGCAACTTTTTGGACAGTGTTGCGCCCATAGTTGTCTAATTCCTGGGAAACATCGGGCCTGTGGCATTTTTTGGAGGAATGGCTATCATTTTGGTGTATAAACCTAGCTATATTGTGTGGTTTATCCCTTCCTTGATCAATACTTCTTTGAATTCTTCAAAATTATATTCTAACATGCAATAGATTGCTCGACCCTCTTGTAGACAACAACTCTCACTTATAAATCTTAGCACTCAAAGTGTTCGAATGGGGAGCGGGCTCCCTGATTTATAGAAAATTTCAAATTGAAATCCTATCATCTCCTTTAGATCTTCCTCATAGATGTCGATTTGTTGGCAGATCCACCCAAATATGCCCATTAAATGCATCCTTCCCGTTCCTTTTAACATCGAAGTCATTGTCAAATCAAATGTTACTATTCCAACGATCACAATTTGGACGAAATCCGTGAGACTAACCCCTTCATCGAAGTCATGCCTCCCTTGGTGTAGTACTCTCTAGTTGTGCCTGCTTTCGTTCTACCGCATAGTATTTATTGTTAGTGTGAATTCTAATCGCAAGCATACGAAAAAATCCCACTTTAGCTGTGCATAATAAACAGCCCTAACATCAAATATGGTTTCCAATTTCTTTAGATCTGCAGTTAGTTAACGAAGGTAAATGCTACACAATCCATATCTATGCAGTAAAAGACATTAAACAACAAATAAAAGAAATAGTTTCTCCATGCATCCAATAGACAAGACAATAATATTTTTAAAGAATTTTGTATTTATGACACCTGGGAAGGGAACATAGAAAGGTGTTACTAGTCCCTCTCAATGGGATGGGTTCTTGTATGTCTTCATCACTTTATATCTAAGATCTCTCTCTCTTGATGGTGTAGAAAACCAAGACAAAAATGGAACTCAAGGAGAGTTCACAAACAAAAAGTAGAAAAATATGACAATGATGGAGGATCAAAGTCAGATCAAGAGTATATATCTAGAGTGATATTTAGGCAACAAAAGGTAGTGAATGAATGGAAAAACCCTTCTATTTATAAAAAAATATTGAGCTAGTCTAGATATTGGTGCATAATTAAAATATTATTAACCAAATCTACATCCAACTTTTATGGAATATTTTATTATTTTTGTTGGAGGGAAAAAGAATTTGAATTTGGTCGAATCCCTTTATTTTTAAATAATAAATAAATAAATGATTTTTTTATTATTTTAAGAATGTGGTTGAGAAATAATTAAATAAATAGTGATTTATTCAGTTATTTATAAATGATTTAGTCAAATTTAACAAGGAATATTATTTAAATAATGTTTAAATAATTATTCCTAGAAAATAATAAGATAAATAATGATTTATTGTAATATTCCCAAATATTCCTAAGCTAATGGGAATATTCAATTTTGTTTTTCTTCCTGTTTCATGAATAAAATTGTAGAGGATCAATAAAACTCCTAAAACAACAAAAAATCAATGCCACCTATGAACAAAGCTAAATCTGGGCTATTTACATAAGCATAGTTAGGTGTGAAAGAGGCTAGATCATTTGACTGGGTCAACCATGACCAAATCAACAACGTTGTCTAGAAGAAGTGATCCTCATTGATGCACAGCGCAGTCTTAGTTGGATGTGGCACATGTGAAAGAGGCTAAATAATTGAGATGGTTTAGGGTTTTGCAAGGTTTCTATCTTAAAAAAGGAAGAGGAGGACAGCATGAGAAGGTTGTTGATGAACATATTATTTCTGAAGAATTTTTCTATTTAGACATTTCTTATTCTCTTGGCTGTTTATCAAAGAATAATGTTGTTTAGCACTAGGTGTTCCTGATCGGGAATCCCACCTCCTTTCTTGAGTAGTTCTTGGAGGATTCTTGCATTTCTTGTCCACTATCAAGCATTTGGCCAAGATCTTCTTCCAACTACCACACAGATTTTTTTGAGGGTTTGGTTTTCTTTGTAAGCTGCAGCAAGTGGATGCTATATCTACTCAGATCTAGGCCATTCTAGTGCCTCTTTTCAGTGAGAAATTCCTCTATCCCCCTGGCAATAGAGTATTGGATGATTGAAGCACTAATTTCTGATATTGGCTTGAGGCCACATATGTTCCAGAGCCTATAGCGTAGCTTCCCTTCCAGTACTGCGTTATTTACAAGTGTATATTTGCAGAGTGTTTTGGCACACTTTTGGAGGATAGATCTCTACTGTTGGGGTTCTTCCCTTCACTGTGGTGATCCATGGATTTCAGATCCAATCCATGTCCTTTTCAGATCTGATCTGAATACTCTTATATTTTCTTCAGAATTTCTAAAACATTCTGTAGATCTGCTGCACAAGATCTCAGATCTACTCCATGTACTTCACTTTTTGTTTTGA